>BQNB010032604.1:0-53024 GCA_026074375.1 Tanacetum coccineum | reverse complement strand
GTCTCAAACAATTTAGTTTGCAGTTTGTCTTACGTTAGCAACACATACAAACATGAGAAGGCATTTGCTTCTCAAGGTGCTAATCTGCTTTTTTAAGCAGATAAGTAGTTTTTAAGTGTCCTGAGTAAAACTACTTGTTGCTTATCACAAAGCAAATTGGCACTTTAAAACAGGTTGGTGCATACTTGCTTTTGAAGGAGATAAGCAGTCCCAAACACCCCTATAGGGCTCATGTTTGCATGTAAATCCTTGAAAAAGTAAGGATTTTGTCAAAATGTTAAACAAGTGACTCTGGTTATTTCAACCTTATGCAATATAACATCTGAACACTATCTTCAAATACTTGAAGCGTCCAGACTCTAGCTCGTACAGGTTGTCGGGTTTTGTTACATTTGATTATCTGATTGTAATATTCCATATCATGTAAGCACACTCAAACCAAAATAGTAGCAATGAAAGTTGATGTGTGTTCCACGATAAATGATGTTTTCAGTATCTAGAGATGTATAAGAGATCAATTGAAGACCGTGTTGGTTTTTGGTCAGATATGGCTTCCGAATTCTACTGGAAGGAGAAATGGGGTCCTTGACTTGACAATAAAGTGGCATTCTTGACTTGGTACTTTGGTTTATGTACAATTGCAGGACTTTGCGTTTGAAAAAGAGGCAAAAGAAAAGTTTCAATAATTACTTCAAAGAACATATGGAAAGACGGTGCAGGCGTGGATACATGAGCATTTCAAAAGAATTAAAATAGCATACCACTAATTTAACCTTATATGTAAACTTTCATGTGATTTCAACTAAGAATTGATGTGTATCATGCTCTTGTATACTTCGATTTTAATGATAATAAGAGTGGATTTGTTCGGTATCTCTTGTGATTTGATAAGTTTACTTCTCTTTATAGAGTAACTATTACTTTGTTAGTCTCCTATGCCATTGCTATATGATTGTTAACCGAGTAAAAACCCTACATTAGTTGGGCGTGAGTGGCATATGCAGAAATGTAGTTATACATGGTTTTCGACATCACCCCTAACTGATTACTTTTTCACTTAGTAGCTACAAGTATAGTAGTAGTCAACCGCTCAACCCTGTTTCCACCTATATCTGGGTGTACAAAAAGTAGCACTTGTTACTAAGAACTTTAAGCAGCTCCTGCGAAAATGATAATAAGTTCTCATAGTGAGAACTTCTGAACACTCTAGAGTTTTTGTTTTCTTTTTTGTTATTTCGTTCAAAAAATTCAACAATAATCATATAATGCAGCAGATGACAGATGAAAAACCAGTAGACTAAACTTTAAAGGGATCAAGTATCTGTAATTGCTGACTTGTTATCTGTAAAAAGTTTGAACATTAAGGGGCCACAATTCAACTGTTTTTAAGTTCCCATTTTCTTTTCTTGAGATTTTCTTATCACCTTAGCTCATGGTATATTACATTATAACTTTACTTGTGAATTCTTGGCAAGCATAGCTACGTAGGCCTATTGTTTTATGGGTAGGTTCAAACATGATCATCATGATGATATTGTTACTGCTATTCAATTAATAGTGGACCGTCATATCTGAATTAGAAGTTTTTTTATGGTAAGTTATCTCCAATTATCTTGATAAGTAACCTCAAACCATATTACTAACTATTGCTGCAAGCATGACTCACTGAAGTTAAAACATAAGCCCGTAATCAGATAGTAAATGCTACAAGTAGTGTGACTAAACTATTGGTGATTTGGTGCTGATGCACTGCTGCAAACTTATTCATAATCACGTGGCCAGTTTCCATAACACACTTGCATCTCCATTTTGAATTAATATTTTCGAACTTTATTATGCAAACTTATTCAATAATCATAGAAAGTGGTTTATTTTGTTGGAGTATAAGCCACCGCCCGAGAAGACAAAATGTATGCCATTGCAGCTTATGTCCTGTTCAGACCCATAAGCCAAACATATTAGTTGCAGACCCATAAGCCAAACACTCTTAAACTACAAAAGGTGCAGACCCATATGCCAAACAACCAAATGCCACGATCTTTAATTTTTTTTGACTCATTTACAGTCATTAAAAAAATACAGCTTTGTATGTTGTTTTTAACAACATTTATATGTATTAATAGCTTTTAAGTGCTTATTTTTAACAGGATAGAACGGGGTGTTTGGACGCACATTATACATCTTTGTATGTTCTTTTTAACAGCATTTATATGATATTTTTTATAGCTTTTAAAGGTGCGTTTGGTATGCAATAATTGGAATGAGGGAATAGTTTCATTAAAAAAAAGATGTTTGTTTGCATACTTAGAAATTTTACTATGCATATCATACTCAAGTATTAATGCATACTTCATTCTTCATTAAAGAGCCTCCTTTCCAAATCTATGATAGTGGGTCACATATTATTTCACATAAAAACAAAAATGCATGTGTATATTTTCCTTAATATCTCAATGGCCCACATATTAATTCATCAAATCCAAACAACATGAATTGAAATGATATATTTGATTCAATTCATTATCATTCCACTCTATACCAAAACTCATACCGATTGTGATTCACGACAACAAACCAAACGCACCCTAAGATCTTAGGACCTTCATGGGGTTTGTTTTGATGTTCAATTCAGTGCTCGAATGTAGTAAATGTACTTACATCATGCTAAGATAGCCTTGCACTTATATTAGTTGTTTTTGTTCTACTTGTTTCTGCATTTGATGGTTATTTTATAAATCCTTCAGTGTCTAATCTTCTCATCGACCATGTTTAAGGTGACATCATATTAGATGTTGTTTAGACAACATATAGAGGGGTGTTTGGACGCATATTTTGCTGCTTTATATGTTGTTTTTAACAGTTTTTATATGCTGTTTTTAACAGCTTTTAGGTGCTAAATTTAACAGCTTTTATATGATGTTTTTAACAGCTTTTATATGATGTTTTTAGCAGCTTTTAGGTGCTGAATTTTACATTATATTAGATGTTGTTTAGACAGCATATAAAGGGGTGTGTGGACACATACTTTACTACTTTGTATGTTGTTTTTAACAACTTTTATATGTTGTTTTTAACAACTTATATATGTTGTTTTTCATAGCTTTTAGGTGCTGATTTTTACAACATATCAGGTGCTAATTTTTACAACATATCAGACGCAATACAACTCTCAACACAGAATATATCAAAAGATGATAATTTAAGAGAACTTCCATAACAATATTTAAAAAAAAAACTAAACATTCCATAACAAACAAAAGCATTTTTTTCTTGCATGGAAGCAGCCTTCTTTTCCTTTCACCCGGTGATGTTATGACCAGGTTTCCTATAATAAGAACAAGTTACAGTCTTCTTTTGCTTGACCTCTATAGGAGGCTTAAATCTTGTTGCATTTCTTGGACGCCCTTTAAGGATAGTAAGCACATCGGGATCTCAAACTGAAATCTGAGGCATCATGTCTACTTGAGAAATTCCAACACGGGCATCTTTATATGCATTCTCAATCTTTGATGGCTTCTTCCTTATCATTTGATCTTCTAAAAACTTCACCAAAAATCTGTTTAGTCTTTTTATTTCAAAAGGAGCATCTCTTGCTTGTTCAATTGCCTTTGTCAAATTATCTTGAACATACCATAAAGCAAACGCACTAACCCCATTTTTAGAATTTGTTTCCTCGATTCCGATGCTAGCATTACCACCTTTGTACCTACAATTAAGTGTCCACTGAGATATAATATAGTGATCGGGTAGGGTGTCAACATGTTTTTTTCATTACATATAGGATATGTTTGCACAATATCCCATATGTTTCGAACATAGCACACGAATATGTGACAACTAAGTTATCCACGAAGCAAAAGTTGATGATTCTCTAGTATTTCTTATCAACATTCACCCGCCCAACCCAATAACTACTTTTTTCCTCGCTCTTGCTTTTAGTCACGTGAGTTAATGGATAGTATAACATTCACCTGTAAAAAAATAATATAATAAATCATATGCATACCATAGTTTGTTCACAGAATAGTGGCTGAAACATAATGGATAGTAACAATTTACCGGCTTTGATTGGATGAATAGATGAAAGAACTGGCATCGAGTTCATGGTCTTAAAGTCTTCATCTTCTTCGGCTGCTCTTCGAGTACAGCTTTATCAAATTGAATAACAAATTCATTCAACATGGTCTTTGAATTCACAAATTCGTCAAAAAAAAGAATGAATACTCTCACTTATTCCGCTTGTTGTCATGCCAGCAAGAAAAATATCTTTAAAAAAATGCACTAACCCAAAATTTCCTTTGTTTATACATCTCCATCATCCAATTGCAAGTCTCAAGGTTATACTTATCACGTAAAACTACCCATTGGCTTTCAAAATCTTCGACAATATCACTTCTTACCCATTTCTTAAAAGCTTCCTGAAAAACACTATAACGGACTCTAAAAGGTTGTAGATGTTCCAACACGTGCTTCTTAATGTGCCAAGCACAGTAGCGATACCAAGTGTTTGGAAACACATGCTTTACTGCTTTACAGATTGCTTTATCTTGATCTGTTATAATTGCACTTGGACACTTGCTAAACATGCACTTTAAAAATTGCTTAAATAACCATTTGAAAGTCTCTTCTTTTTCATTTTCTAGCAAAGCACCACCAAAAATTATTGATTGACCATGATGATTCACTCCAACAATTAGAGAAAACGAAAACTTAAATTTGTTCGTCAAATATGTAACATCAAATACAACAACGTCTCCAAATTTTAGATAGGCATCTCTTGATCTTCCATTAGCCTAAAATATATTTCTAGGAGATCCATCATCAAACAAGTCTATTTTAAAGTATTGGTTAACATCTATCTCTGCTTTTTCTTGGAAATGTTTGATAAGAGAATAAAACTCCTTACCTTTGTGTAGTTTTCTTTCTTCAGCTAATATATCAACACATTGCTTTGAGGTTATAGTAGGTTCATTTGGAGACTTCATTGCATTTATCGCTTTTCTAACTTGACAAGGTCTCAAACCAAACTTACCAAGTTCTACCATAAGGGATTTGCAAGCCATTGAGCGATGAAACTTATTGTGAGAATGATACTTCATTACTTTCATTGGCGTAGTAGTCAAATCATGATTGTGTGTATCATTAAAGATATCCACACACCATTTTCTGCCTTTTGTTTTTTAAATCCGGAGTTCCTCTTCACAACCGGTCCTAACATCTCTTCTACGTTTCTTAGATACCTCACTGGAATTATAGCCTTTTTGTTTTTTTGAAACCTTGCTTGTTGCAAACAAACAACTTCCTATAAACCTCATTTCTCGTCTTATTTTTATATTTCTAGTGAATACGTATACCAAACCTATGTACAAAGGCATATTAATTATAAAAGGTATACGCATCATCCGGTGTATCAAAAAACTTTCCATTGATGTTGTCATAATTAATTTGATTTTCATCACATATGAAATTCACTTGATCCTCGTTCAGTTTCTCCCAAATACCATCATGGTTAACTTCATCATCATCACATCCGAACAAATAACCATTTACGTCAATATCTTTGATTAGATGAGTTTAAGAAGGATCGCTTATTTGTTGATTCTCCGAATTCATGTTGTGATCTAAAACCCTTTACATCTATAAAAACAAAAAGTACAATAAGAGCCCCATCAAGAGTAACTAAAAGAACGATACAAACAAAAAACATTCCACCTCTTCAAACAAGATGGTTAAAGAGAAAGGAACCCGGACAAGAACAAAAACCCCTCGGACCACTATCAACCACAACAAACTAAAGCCCCAAACCCACTTGCACTATGACATACACCACAAGGACCAGTGGAGCAGGAATAATATGTTAGAGATAAAAAATCTATGCCAAGGAGACCCAGACGAAACTGAAACAACACAAAACCATGAGAGAAAGAACCTTAAGCTGCATATCAGTCACAAAAAGCCACAGTGTACCAAAACAAAAAAAATTACAGACCATTCACAGAAGTACCAGGCACCAAACTCACAGATAACATTTTCTAGGATCACAATGACCAACTTTAAAATTTCTACAAGTAACAAATCATCTATTCATCTTAACAGTAGGTCAACCCTATAACTACAATTAGCCTGGTTAAAAGATTAAATATCCATCAATCTACTAATTTTAATATTTCATGGATGATTACAAAGCAGGGAAACAAAATGAAACAATTTCACAATTTGTGCTTGAACATTGACTAGCCTAATAGTAATAACCATACACACACAAGTTCTGATCTCCTCTTTCTTCATCATTTTAAATCATAATTAAGTAATCTTTTGAAAAAAATGTGAAAGATAATTGTAGAACTTACTCATAAAATGTGATATCGAAATCGAGCGATAGAGGAATGATTGTTGGTTGATTTTTGAGTTTCCAGTGGTTATGTTAGTGGAGATGTGAACGATTTATGGTTGAACTTGAATATGTGAGTGGAGATGTGAAGACCTGATTTGTTTCAGTTTGGGAGAAGAAGAAGAGAGTGGCTTTGGGGGAAAAATAAGGTTTTTTATATCTATAATGAAATGACGTAGTTTTAATGGGTTCTGCATATAAGGTTGTGTACAACACAACCTCACACTCACTTTCCCCTTTGTTAATGTTTTAAGTCTTATTTTGCACATTTATTTCTAAAAATGTATTTATATAAAATCTAAAAAAGTAAATATATATGATGTGAGATAAATGAGATGATAGTTGAGTTAGAAACTATTGGTTTAAAATTAGTAAACTTTATTTTCTACTTTCGATGATTTTGTGTTTTGTTATCGACAAAACATGAATAGATCGTAAAATATAAATAAACGTTTTTACGGTTTATTTGTATTAACAATATAAATATTTGATATTAGTGTTCTTTATTTTCTTCAAAAACCTTAAATATTTAATATTAGTGTTCTTTATTGTCTAAAAAACTTATAAAATGTTAGGATAACTAAACTAACAACATTAACAGCGTAATCCAACCATCAATATTTAACATAAGATTAAACTATGGGTTTACTTTAATTATCGATGCATAAACATAACAAACGGTAAGTACACTTTGTATACAAACTTTTGTGATTAAACTTTCTAAAAACTTATATATGAACATTTACTACGTCAGTCAAAATTAAGAACCTTAATTAAAAACAAACATTAATGAACGAGTAATTGGATATTCACGAACATAAATGAACGATCGAGACTTTTGTTTATGATCGTTCATTTAATTAAACGAAGATAAATTTTTGTTGATGTCTGTTCATTTAGTAAATAAACGTTTTATCGCACACATTTAGTTCATTTACAGTTTTGCAAGCCATCCATTAAGTCAACCATGCATATAATCACACAAAAAAGAGTAACTTTGTCAACTTGAATATCCCCAACTTTATTATAGTCGTGACAATCAACGAACAAAATTCTGTTAAAAGAAAAAGAAAAAAAATCAACGAATAAAACAAACAAATAAAGCATGCAATATTGAAATTCGTTAGTTTTATTGATTCAAGGAATTTAGGATGACGAGTTAAGTCGACAAAAGACTGTACAATGTCTTACAGAAGAAGATAAAAATCTAATCAACTACATATATATGAACGTGACCATATTCGATGCTTGCGAGTAAACTTGCCTAATTCATGTGTAGAGACATTTTGCGTAAACCCGTGAATTAGTCATATCCTTCGTGTTGCTACCGATGATGATACGAGCTAAGGTACCAGAAAAAAAGGCTATTGACTGCAACTAAGTGATGAATTATAATCACCATAATGATCAGCATTCAGCAATACCCGAAGCTGACCAAAATCATTCGTTAAACGAGTCCAACAAGTCTTCATTGATCAATGGTGTCCTACAAAGTGGGCAAGTTTGCCTATCTTGATCCATCCAACGGTCTATAAAAAACCGGTGGAATACATGTCTACAATTCATTAATCCGCGTATCTCATCACTAGCATCAAACTCATACAAACACACAACACAGTTATCCGCGTGGTCCACTAGTTTGGAGAACTCAACTATGGGAAGAAGTTCACGAAGGAGGACATGTTGTAACTGGTAAGACTGTGTCGAGTTTGATGACGTGAGAAGTGAGGAATTGAGGTTGCTAATGAAGCTTAGAAGAGTTAAGATATAGAGGTATAGTTTTGGAAGGAACATTCCTGTGTAACTGAGTTTTTTTTTTCTTAATAGATACTACTACTTGGTTTGAAGTTTGATATAGTATTTGGGCTGATGATGTTTTGAATGTATATGAGAATTTGGAGAATATGGATTACTTATGTAGGGGCTGTATGATTACATATTTAAAAATATGATTTTTTTATTGAGTATTAAAATACATACCCGACTTTCTACTATGTGTGTCAATGGATCTTTCATATACTCCCTGCTAGTAGAGAGATCAGTATAATGGTGTCATGGCGCCGCGCAATGGCACCAACCCAAGTCATGGCATCAGAACACATACCGTCGCTTGCGTCATACACGTTGGCGCCGTCATCTCCAGCCCACGTCACTTTTTTTTTCTTCTTAATTGGAACGTTTGATAACGGTAGGATGGGAAAATCTAGCCGTTTGAGGTAGTTGAGATGTGATGTTTTTGAATAATAAATTCTCACTTTTCTAAATTTTTACTAAAATGAATCCCAACTAAAATTGGATCAACTGTAACATCCCGCTCCGATAAAGAGACCAAGAGTCATATTATGGTGTCATATCAAAACATATAAACGCAAGCGGAAGACTTTATTAAATAAAAATACTAAGTCATGTAACAAAATGACTTCCAAAAGTATTAAATTCCAACAAAGTCTAAATGAAAAGAGATCATCAAACGAAATAAGTCTTAAACATAAATCCAAACAAAGGAAATCTATCAAGGGTCGGTCCTCTAAAAGCTTCCTACTCTCAACACTCAAATCCCAGCTTCTCGCTTATTACCTGCCGCAGGAAAAGAAAATGCGGCTGAGCTAACGCTCAGTGAACAGATATAATAATAAAAAAGGTAATAAGACAAAAGAATGAATGAAACGAATCACGAGAACCTGCTAAACCAATATCATACGAAATATGAATCAAATGATAAGAATCGAGAATAACAAAGGAATGCCCACTAGCTCAAATAAATGTCTAAACATGATACATGAATAGACCCTAAACAGATATAATCATATAGCCACATAATAAGTTGTACACAGGATTTGCAACTCCTGATGTACCAAATGTGATATGGGGTGTATAGCACACACACAACCATTCACCTGAACTGAACGGAACAAAGTACCTAGGATGCATCCATACGCTCCCTGCAAAACAAAGTCATATCCATATACACAAGTACAATGACGAGTATACATACATATGTAAGCTAATAATAATCAAAGGCCATCATTCAAAAGGGAACGTTGTGGACTAATCACACCGTCACAGATAGTGTCATGCCATTGGTGCATCAATGCAATTGGTACCTCCATGACTAATTTAAATAGCTCGGGCAAAGATTTAAGCAAACTGAACAAGCTACCAATAATTCAATCAAGATAACGGATCTAATATCATATTCAAACAAAGATCAAAGGAATCATGAATGCGAATATCAAATCAAACAGAATATCAACGAATATCAATGAGTCATGAGTACGGATAGCAAATCGGACGGAATATCAAACGAACCAAAGTAGCTAAAACAAATGAGAATACTAAAAGGACGGAATATCTGTACCTTAACAAACACGCAACGGAGAGAAAGAACACAAAGACAAGAGATCACTCCCTCTTCACCGAATCTACAAGAATCCATGATTACATATCATTATATATCTTATTTTATATGTTCATTGCTAAATCTTACTACTTATAGCACTTAATGAAACCTAATTAGGGTTTTCTTAATTTTCAGAATTTGTGAACTTTTTAAGGGTTGGTTTCGAATTTTATAGACCCATTAAACGACCTCCTAAAAATCTTACCAAAAATCACAGAAGTTCCCACATGTGTCTAGTATGTCCATGAATTTTGGTTGATTTTATTTTCATGTATAAATACCCCTTTAACCATCGTTACCAAAACTAAACCAGAAAATAACCTGCTGGTACTTTCGAAAAGTTCACGCATAAAAACCCTAATTAGACAACTCAGAAAATTCTAAAAAAAATCATGGATGTAGCTAATATCATGAAGATTTACCAGTTCGAATTTTAAAGGCTAACTCCTTACGGTTTGAGAATTAAAAATCAAATACTACTACTGAATTTTTCGGATAGAAATTACAGATTCGACACTTAATCTTATAAAAATTAAAAATCAACCTTCCCGACCTCCAATGGATATGAGCCTGGATTTTCCAGAAACTAGATTCTTTGAATTTAACTTTGGGCTCAAGAATCATGTCAAAACTCGTTTTTATCACCACGTTATACCCCGATCAATATGACCCAAAATTCTGGACAGAAACATAAAGACATATAAACCTTAATTCTAACCAATCATCTTCATAAAAACATATCCAAGGGTTTTTAATCTTGTAGGTTTTCATTAAAACATCATTAATGATTATCTAGGGTTTTATAACATGATTTTAACAAGATTATTTCAGGTTCAATCATAAAGAATTTTACAAGATTATTACACATATTTTCCTTTTACAATTTTATGATTTTATGCAAAACTTATGTGTAATCATGGTGACACAAAGAATAAATTCAAAAGAACATGAAATACCTTAGAGAATCAAGAATGGAGAGGATCACAAGAACAAGAACACCAAAGAATTAAAGTCAAGAATCACACCAAAAACACCAAGGCTTGAAAAACACTACCGGAATCACCAATTACTACACCACCTTCTTCTTCTTGCAAATTCTATGGATGAACACAAGTTTTGGAGTAAAATTTTTGAGAGACAATAATGAGGGAGAGAGGAGAGATCGGCTGAATATATGAGAGAGAAGAGGGAGACAAAAATTTCTTATTCTTTTAGAAGATTTCAAAAGATTTGCCTTAATCCTTTTACACTTAATACTTAAAATAGGTTTTGTAAATAAAAAAAAGATATCATACTAAATAAAGGGGGAGGGGCTTATATATATACATTTTATTTATTTTATTATTATTTTTAAAACAAATACCTTATGTTATGTATTTATAATACACAAATAATTATAACATAAGGTTTTAATGTTAAAGATTTACTATTCAAACTTAGGTAATATTCAAAATGGTGAAATAAAAATGTAAACCAAATTTTTGGGTTTTACATCAACACTATGCTCAACGAACTACAAAACCAAATACCACATTCATCTTCTTCGTCTAATCCCAACACGCCGACATCCGCAAATTCCACCTCTTCCACTCAACTTCCATACCCGCAAATCCCAATTCAATATACCAACTTTAACCAATATCTCCCTTAAATTTCACCCGAACAACAAATTTTATTTCAACAATGGCAACTTAACAATAATTCCAACATACCTAAATTTCTCAATAAAATCCAGACCAACCTGGTTCTTCCCAACAATAATTCGAACAACAATCCCAACAACTACAAGAACAAGAAGTCGATGAGATCTCGACAACGAAATATACCCAAAACATGAAACAAAACCCGAGGGAGTCGGTACTTGAAACTTTTGGACCAAAGACGAGGAGTTACTTTTGGCGGAATGTTACATACGAATATTCGAGGATCCAACTGTCAGTTCGAAACAAAATAAATGAAAAGTTTTGGAACAAAGTTCTTGACCAATACAATGAACAAGCAAAGAAAAACAATTTCTCGAATAGTACTAAGAACATGTTGACGAAAAAGTGGACTTCGATGAACCGAGAGGTCTGAAGGTTTAATTCGTTGGTGAGCCAAACAAAGGTTTGCCCGGATGAAGTTTCCCACATGTGTCGCATGGAGGAGATAAGGCATAGTACAGGATCCTTCTGACTGAAAGACCCCAGAAGAAACTGTTGTGAATAGAATAGTAATAGACTGAACAGTGACTTTAACATACTGGCTAAAACCCACACCTACCCTGTGACACCTACATAGTCCTGGCGGTCAATTTCATACCTCACCCCACAGCTTCCCACTCGTTACTGCCCAGCCCAACCTGACAAACCTCAGATGCCTCTAACCCACAGTCAGCATAACCTCTTCCTAACCCCCTCCATCAACAACCCCCTACATACCCCGCCGCGAGCGACAAGAACAATCGTCATCGCTACACACAGACATGACTACTCCCCCTTCCACCCCCTACTGATATGCTATCCTGAGTTGTACGAGTCGAATACGGTCCCCATCACAGTTTCTCTTGTTATTCTGACTTGACCTCTCACGGAGAATCTTAATGTTCCTTCCAGCATTGGCTACTTGAGCCACATCAGTAAATTTCGTGTTCACTATCCCATCTAGAATCCAATCACAAAGTGCCCACAGAGACAATGCTTGGGCATGTCATCCTTTCGGATGACCTGCCATCTAACCCATATAAACTCTGCCCACCTGAGAAACCTCTTCAAAAAATTCACTAAGGTCCTCATCTCTCTAGACTAATCGTGTGGTACTCCCTCACATACTTTGAGTTGCCTCCAGACCAGGGAAAGAGTACTACAAAAAGAAGAAGTCATGGAAATCCTTCCATGACAAGGTAGCGACTATGTCTCACCTCCTTTAGCTTGTTTAATAGCCATCCACCAATTGAGAGCATCTCCTTCCAACTTGTAACTTGCCAACCTAGCCTTGAATTCATCAGCACATCCCAAAAACCACGATATCTTCTCAATGTAAGCAATCCAGTTTTCGGCATCACCGGGAATGTTGTTAGCGGTGCTAAAAGATCGAGGCTTTCTGTACCCAAACCTTTTCCAACCAGGTGTAATAATCGGTCGGGAGGTTGGGTTACCACATCCCCCAAACACCATTCTGACGGATCTCATTGGTGAGCTGAGTAGTCAGGCCAGGTAGCAATGCATCAACTGCTCGCTACACCGCCGCATTAAAAGTAGGACTCGAAAATTCGAGGGTAGATCCACGTGTGCCGACCATCTTAGAAATCAACAAATGAAACAGCGAAGACAATTTAGAGTTAAGATCAAAATATGAAAGGAAGCGATCATATCAAAAGAAAACCTAATGTCTACCCAATCCTCACAGGTCATAACCTAGGTTCACCGGTGCGTAACATGGCTCTGTACCCAGTAATTGTAACATTCCGGCTCCGATAAAAAGACCAAGAGTCACATTATGGTGTCATATCAGTGTGGAGATCGTTTAAGCCCATCTAGGATATGTTTTGCAGATAATATAAATATGAAGCGGAATATAAAGAACGGTATATTATCAAACAAGGTTTTTATTCTCATACGTTTCCACTTTGCCCCAATTGTATACCTTGGAGCTACTAACTAGTTAACTATTAATCTAACTACTAACTAAACGTGTACATACACATGTTTTTCTAGACTCTCATTGGGAGAGTTCTATGTTTTCTGGATACCTAAAACCCATAATGCCTGATATCTCTTTACAATACTAAAGATATCTAAGGTCTTAACAAAGGAAAGAACAAATTTACAAAAGATAAGAACAAATAATATATTCCTATCATATAATATTACTTTATATCTTTAATCTTCAAAGGAGATCTTCTGAAATCTTCAATAATCTCCATCGTTAGGAAGAATACTTCTTTTGCATTTAAGTCATTTTGTTTCATTCTTTTATACACTTTGTCTCATCAAATCAAGAATCCCAACAATCTTCCCTTATTTGATGATGACAAAATAAACAAAGTCGTGTGTGAACTTCCCCTTAAATAGAGAAGTTTAGATGTAATCATCTCTCTAAATGAAATAAACTTCCAAGCCTCCCCTTAATCAGATATCCTTTGTATCATGCCACCACATATAATAAGCTGCAAATCAATAAACCTATAATCTTCTTCCCCTTTTTGTAATTATCAAATAGGGATCTTCTGAAGATATGCAACTTTTATCTTCCCCTTAAGTGGTGCATGTAGATGGTTAAACATGTTAACAATAAGCTTCCCCTAAAAAATATGTTAAGCGTATTTTGAATCTCGAACTCTGTAGGCTTTATGTAATGATCACTGATGAAGAAAACTGAGTATAACGAATTTGATGAAGAAGTAGAATATCCCAAACTTGTGTCTTATGTCTTGTATTATCCACGTGACTCCAAACTCATACCTGTAACACCCAAGTATAGTAGACTGCAGCCTCTTGACAAAATCCTCATTTATCCTCAATTAAATGAGACACTGAGCACAATAACGTAACTCCTTCAAGTGATAGCGAATGTAAGCATTGAGCATCATAAGAAAAATCACATATTGCTAGATTTTGCAAGTCTTCGTCAACATCATATAAAACAAACAAGTTATCTTAAAAGTGTAACACCCACTTTAAGATATGATAAGAGCACGTACCTGGAAACTCAACTACAACATCAAATAAGTAATCAATCTTCTTCGTAATCAATTCTGAAAATAAATCCAAAAATAGCCATTCTCTTTAAAACTAATTCTGTCTGAGATCCAAACAGCGTGTATCATTCGATATCGCATAAAGCTAGCAGTATTATCATTGAAACCCGAGCAGTATTAACCACTACCAATAAGCCTAGCAGTCTTAACTGCTATATGCTAGCAGTACAAACATCACGAACGGTATTAATATTACCTTGGCAGCATTAAGTGTATACTAGCAGTAGTAATGTAAACTGGCAGCATAAACAAGAACTAGCAGCACCAATCTTAAACTTCCAATACTACTCTCATCACACACGTCCATCATATACTGAATTTCACCAGCCCTATATTTAATTTCAAATAAGAAACATAACCAGACCCAAATACAATTTCAGATACAACTTAAGCCCATGTATTTTCTTTTGTTAAGATCCGGCTGTGAAAAATCAGATACATAAATATCACATCCCTTGTTAACAGATTAACCCTAAACACAACTTGCACCGCCTTCTTATTCCTTGTTATCCACTGTTTAAAAGCCAGCAGTAGAACTTATAAAGCCTGGCAGTATTAACATTCAAACAGCATTAATATATAAGACGTTCCATACTTTCATAACGAACAGTGCTAAGATCATAAACGAGCAGTATTAACAATAACCACTATTAAGGATACCCTTTTTTTTAAGTATCCAGACGACACTTTTTTAGTGTCACAAACGTCACTTTTATAGCATCATTTATCCCATGTAAATAACCCATTTTGTATAATTATTGCAAGAATTGTTACTTAATCGTTTATATTTAAGAATTGCAGTAATTATGGAGTACTTGGTGAAGATTAGCAAAAAGGCACACATTCTGGAGCTTAAACAAAGAAATATGAAGAAACTGACTCTGACATCCTATACGTCGTATCCATCAAGGAAGATATGGTGTATCTGTGCCTGCACTTCACAAGAAACATCCTTATACGTCGTGGGTGATCCATTTATGGGAAGATATGTCTTTATTCTAGTGCCAGCAGACTTCGACAAGTGTAACTTCCACAAAGATTATCAATGTGTCTCAATATGTCGTTGTTCTCAGTGGAGAATTGCGTTCTATAAGTTCGTAGTTTTTTGTATATTAATAGTTATATATAATTCCTGAGTTAGATTTTCGCGAATGGTGTCCATTACTTTCAGCAAGATAACCCTTTTGCCGGATATGCCGTGATTTTCAATTCGATTGCGATAAGCTCCGTTTATTCGTTTCAAATTCCGCTTGAGTGGTTATAAATAGAAAGGAACTCGTAAAGCGGGGGGGTTGTTTTCAGTGTTGGGATTCGCTGGTGGGTTGGGGTGGGTTGATATGCGATTTTTTGGTTGGCTCAGGTTTGTCACTGTTAAATTCTTTTGTAGTTTTTTTCTGTTGTACTCATGTAGTCGATCGTTCCTATCACCATACCAAGCTTACCTTGTCCAGTTGGGTAAAGGGGGGGTGAAGGGGGGTGGGTGGGGAGATGGTGTGGGAAGAGGGGTTGGAGTTGGGCGTGAGGTAAGGATCATTCCCTGTGGAAGAAAGGTGGGGGGTGTCGGTGTTTAGAGGATGGGCAACAAAAAGGTGTTGAGAAAGGGGGGTTGGGGGGTGGGTGGGTGAGGGTGGGGGGGGTGAGGAGTAAGGATCTATGAGGGGTGGTGGTGAGGGGGTGGGGAGGAGAAGGAGTTGGGGGGGGGAGTGCGGGGATGTTGGTTAGAGGGTGTTGAGGAGTTTATTGGGGGGGGGCTGGGAGGGGGGTCTGGGGGGAAGGGGAGGGGCAGTGATTGGTGGTGGGGGGGTTGGTGAGGTGTAGGGCGGGGAGGGGGGGGGTGGGAGAAGATGTGTGGATGTGGGTGGTATTTTGGGGGGTGTAAGGGTGGGGTGGTGTGTTGGAGGTGAGTTTGTGTGAGGATAGGGGGAAGGGGGGGGTGGGGAGGGGGCTGGTGGGGCTTTAGGTATGGGCAGGGGGTGGGGTGGAGGAGCGGGGGGGGGAACAGGCGCAGTGAGGGGTCGGGGCGTTGGGAGGGGAGAGGGGGGTAGGACGGGGGTGGAGGGTGGGACGGGGGAGTTGCGTGGCGGTGATGAGGGGGTGGTGTGGGGGGTGAAGGGGGGGGGGGGGGATGTATGAGTTTGGGAGGGTTTGGGGCGAGTGGGGGGGGGTGAGGCGGGGGGTGTGGGGGGGGCGGGGGGGGGGAAGGGGTGTGGTGGGGTGGCAGTGGTAGGAGGTTGAGTGATGGAGGGGGGGGGTGGTGAGAAGGACGGTGGGGGCGGCGGGTGGGGGTGGGGGTTAGTTGGGGGTGGGAGGAGTTGTGGGCGGGGGGGGGCGGGGGGGCGGTAGGAAGAGGGGAGAGAGTGGGGGGGGGTGGTTGGGGCTGAGGGAGAGGGGGGCGGCGGGGGGTGGGGCAGTGAAGGGGGTGGTGCGGGGGGGGCGGAGGGGTGGTGGGGATACTCGGTGTGGGGGGGGAAAGGGGTTGATGATTGGGGGGGGTCGAATTTGGGTAGGGGGAGTGTAGGGGGAGGGTGGGAGAAGTGGGGAGGGTAGGGGTGGAGGGGAGACTAGACAGGTTGAGGGAGGTAGGGGGGTGTGGAGTGGGAGGGGTGACGCATGAAGGGAGGAAGGGGAGGGGGGTGGGAGGGGAGCTGGGGGGGGGAGAGGGAGGGGGTGTGGTGCAGGAGGGACTGGTAGGGGTGTGGTGGTGGGGTGTGCGGGAGGTGATGGGTGGGAGGGGGGGTGGTGTGAGAAGGGGGGTGTGAGGATGGTGTGGAAGGTGCGCGGAGTAGGGGGAAAGGATTGGGGTCGATGGAAGTCGGGAGGGTGGGTACAAGGGTGTGAGAGGGATAGAGAGGGTGTGGGTGGCGAGGGTGGGGGTCGGGAGGGGCGGGGGGTGGGCGAGTGGGAGGGGGAGCGGGGGGGGGGGACAGTGGGTGGAGATCAGAGAGAGGAAGTTGGAGGAGGTTACGCCCGTAGCGGGCGAGGGGGGAAGGGCAGTGGAGGGGGGATGGGGGAGTGAGTTACGGTTTTGGGGGGGAGGGGGTGGGTGGAGTGGATGGGGGCAGGGGAGGGCGGAGGGTAGGGGGGGGGGGGGGGGCAGGGGAACGGTGTAAGCAATGGCGTTGACTCTTATTTGTGAGGGTAGGTGGAGGGGGGGTGTTTGTCAATGGGTGTGGTGTAGTACTTGTTGTGTTAGGTAATAGGTTGATGGAACTAGGTTGAGCAATGTGCTTTGGCAGAGTCGGTGCGTGGGTGACTGGGGAGGGGGGGAGGGGGGGACGGGTGGTGGGGAGGGGAAGAGGGGGGTGGGTGGGGAAAGGAGGGTGGGGTGGGGGTGGGGGTGGTTGTGGGGATGGAGGGAGAGGTGGAGGGAGAAGGGGGTGTGGGTTGTTGAGGGAGAGGAGTGTGTGGGAGATAGTTGGATGAGATTCTTGGGGGTGGGGTGGGGGGATCGAGAAGATGGTGGAGAGGGTTGGTGAGGGGAAGAGTGGGTGGGGGAAGTGGGGGGGCAATGGGAGGGGTGGAGGGTGGTGGGGGTGAGGGAGGTGGGTGAGTGGGGGGAAGGTGACGAGGGAGGAGGGGGGAAGCTGGTGTGGTGGGGATGGGATGGGAGTCAAGTGGTGTATGAGGGGGGTGGGGGGTGAGGGGGGGGGGTGAGAGCGGGTTGGTAGGGGGGGGTGATTGGGAGTGTGTGGAGAGTAGACGTGTAGTGTGTTCGGATGGGGGAAGGTGGGGGTGGCGGTGTGTTGTGGAGGGGAGAAAAGAGGGGCAGGGTGGTCAGGGGGGTGGGGGTATGGCAAGTTAGGTAGGATGGGAAGGAGAGTTTGGTAGATAGATGGATGTTACTTAGGGGGGAAAGGGGTGTTGGTGTGACGGTGGTGGAGAGAGGGCGTGGGGGGGGGTGGGGAGTATGGTACTGAGCAGGGGGGGGTATGTGTTGGGGGGAGGGGGGTGGGGGTGGTGGTCGAAGAGGGGGAGAGTGGGTGGTGGGTGGGGGGGGGGTGGGGGCGGGCTGTGGAGACAAGGTGGGGGAGGGGGAGCTGGGGGAGAGGGGGGGAGAGGACGGGGAGGGGGGGGGGGGGGGGAGAGGAGGGGGTAGTGGAGGTAGTTGGGGGGTAGGGGTGAGGTACGGCTTTAGTATTTTGGTTGTTGTTTGTTTTGATTTGTTTGTTTTCTATTGGAGTTAGTTTTAAAATCTCGCGTTTAATTCACCCCTCATCACTTGTTTTTTTTGTCATCAACTAAAACCCTTGTTTATTCTTTTGTTTTTGACCACAGTTTCTTTTCTCATGTTGACTTTAGGAAAATCCCCCCTAATCCTTTATATTTTTTTCGGTGATTTTTTTTTTATTTTCTTTTTTGTTTTATTTTTTTTTTTTATTCTATTGTTATTGATCATATCTAGGGTCTTTTTTGTTTATAATAGACATTAATGGTCTCTCTGTTTTATTTCTCGCATGGTGTTTTTTTTATCCTTCTTTTTTTAAAACCTTTTTGTAATTAAGAGTCAATGCCCCCAGATCAGTCAAAGAGTTTCAGACAAATTGGATGGATGATTTTGTGGAATCTCAATCCCGTTGTGATAAATTTTCCTTTGGACGCTGAAATGCAGTTGCAGTTTTTAACTCAACTCATGGGGCATCTTTGTGTAGTTTGAGGGCCGCAAAAGAAAAGAATCCGGAATCGAAGACTTTTCTTGCTGTGTAATTAGCACCGTGATGTCCACCGGTGGGACCATCGTGGAAAGCCATGAGGATGTCAAGGGCTTCTTTGCCAAAGACACAACGTCGAATAACTTGATCAGTGCAGTTTTTAAACAGAAAGGGATCTTCCCAGAAATAATGCTTCACATCTTTGAAGAATTTTCTTTTCTGCTGGGTTGACATCCCTTTGATCACGAAATTTCCCGCATGGTAGTTTGCGATGTCAGCAAACCATGGGGTACTAGCATCAAGAACATCAATCGAATTAAGAGTTTCAAGAGGGAACTTTTCATTTATCTTCTTTGGATCGAGCTCATTCTCGTGAGGATTCTCTAATCGTGATAGATGATCAGCCGCTAGGTTCAGCTCCTTTCGTGTCAACTAGATCAAAGTCGAACTCTTGAAGGAACAGAACCCATCGGAGCAATCTCGCCTTAGAATCTTTCTTTGCAAAGAGATACTTGAGGGCGGAATGATCCGTATACACAGTGCATTTGTTCATGACAAGGTAAGATCGGAATTTTTCGAATGCGTACACCACGGCTAACATTTCTTTCTCTGTCGTGGTGTAACGTGATTCCGCCTCATTCATTGTTTTACTTGCATAATGTATAGGCCTGAAATGTTTCTCATGACGTTGCCCCAAGACTGCACCTAAGGCGAAATCGCTTGCATCGCACATAAGTTCAAATGGTTCATTCCAGTCTGGGGCAATCAGGATTGGAGCCTCGGTTAGATTCTTTTTGAGAGTGTTAAATGCTTCAATACACTCTTTGGAGAAATAAAACGGAGTCTCTTTTTCAAGCAAATGGGTCATGGGACGGGCTATTTTTGAGAAATTCTGGATGAATCTTCTATAAAACCCGGCATGCCCAAGAAAACTACGGACACCTTTTACAGTAGTCGGGTGAGGGAGCTTGGCGATAACGTCAATCTTAGCTCGATCGACCTCAATTCCCGACTTGGAGATTTTATGTCCAAGAACAATGCCTTCCTTAACCATGAAATGGCTTTTCTCCCAGTTTAGAGCTAAATTGGTGTCTTCACACCGCTTAAGCATCTTTTCCAAATGGGTTAGGCATGTAGAGAAAGAACTTCCAAAAACCGAAAAGTCATCCATAAACACTTCCATCGTTTTTTCGATCATGTCGTGGAAGATTGCCATCATACATCTCTGGAATGTGCCTGGTGCATTGCAGAGGCCAAAGGGCATGCGGCGGTAGGCAAAGGTTCCGTATGGGCAAGTAAATGTTGTCTTTTCCTGATCATTTGGGTCGATGGGTATTTGAAAATAACCCCCGAAAACCATCAGAAAACATAGTATACGTTTCCCGCAAGTCTCTTATGAGCATTTGTCCATGAATGGTAGTGGAAAATGGGCCTTTCGGGTGCTTCATTCAACTTTCGGTAGCAATGCATACCCGCCATCCCGTAACAAGTCGATATGTGTATCAAGTCTATTTTGCTCATCTTCAACAACGGTTAAAAACCACCTTTCTTGGTACCGCAGTGACAGGGCCTTAACCCATGGACTATCCCGAGAAAGGGTAAGTTAATAGCCAGCGTCAAGAAGTTTTCAACTTCCTTGTTTATGACATCGTGGATTTTTGGGTTTACCTCGTCTCTGATGTTGACCGCTGGTGTGTTAGCCTCTACCAATAGAATTTTGTGAGTACACAACATTCCCGGGTTAATACCCCTTTATATCGAGAGTTTCCAAGCGATGGCTCGCTTGTGGGACTGCAATACCTATATGAGAGCGGCTTTACTCACGATACTCAAATCTTTAGCAATGGATGACAGGTAACTCTTGTTGGTCACCCACCAAAAATGCATATTCGAGGTGGGGAGGTAAGTCCTTGAGCTCGACCTCGGGAGGTTCATCAATTGATGTTTCATCGGTTTTTGCTTCACAAATCTTAAGTTCTTTTCTAACCTCAGGAAAATTTGCATGTTTGGGAAGTGGTGATACGGCTCAACTATTTAGGATAAGCTTCAGAAGAAGGACTTCCTCTCGAGATCACATTCGGCATCATCATTCCTGACTTATACGAAGTATCAGAAGTTCCGCCTCATTTTCTCAAGAATGCAAGGCACTACCCTCGAATGGAGTGATGGTGGGAGAAGGGTATCGAACAATTGGCCAAAAGTAAGAGTGAATTCACCTTGCTGCTAATACTATCCGAAAACACCTAAAATTCTTGAGAATACCCTCCACGCTATATCAATAAAGTACGACCTTGTTAACTATTCCATGCATTGTAAGGAGAAATTTTCCGTATCACCTACTTTAAAGTCACGGATAGGGCATCATGTCTTAAGGTCATCTCTATTCACCGTTACGTCAATCAAGGCTTCTTGCCGTCTAGAAGAAATGGTCTTCCTAAAATCCCAACGGGACTCTACACTATGGTCGGCTTCATAGTCAACTAACACAAAATCGGCTGGAAAGTAGAAGGGATCCAACCTTCACACAAACATCTTCGGCTAGGCCGTGGGAGTGGAGATTGATCGGTCAGACTAATTCGAAACCATCCTAGATTTGGTTAGTCCGTGGCGATTAAGCATTTCCATGAAAAATGGAAGTTGGCATTAGATTGATGCTTGCACCAAGATCGGCCAGGCCAAGCATTCATCCAACTCTGGGAAATCACACGGTATCAGAAATCTTCCCGGGTCTCCTAATTTCTCGGAAATGTCTTTAGGATGACTGCCGAGCAATTTTCATTAACCGTGTATTTGTTAATTCAATATCATGTCTTTGTTGTGTACAAGCTTTCTGAACATTTGTGGCAAAACTTAGGCATGTGCAGGAGAGCATCCGCGGAAGCTCACTCCGAAAGGAGAGTCCGAAAAATTTCCATGAATTTTAAAGCTAAAAGGTCATCCTTTTCGTGGATTATCTCACTTGTTTCCTAGATGGATTTGGTAAAGTCGTTTTGGTTCGAGGCATGACAACGGGATCAATCAACATGACTATCGAAGGTTGACGTCTTTGTACTATCCCGTAGGAAGCACCGTGTCCTTTGTCACCTCAGTTTCAACTTCCACCAGCGTAGGTGGAATTTGAGGTCCATCATATGAAACACCGCTTCTAGTGGTGATTGCTTTCAACTCTCCTTTTGGGTTAGCAACGGTGTTGCTAGGAAGAGTATCCCGAACTAGAAGTAAAGCTTGGTTGGAATTGAACTAGATTTATTGTGAGCAAGTCGTTATGTTGAACAATTGGTTTTGCATATTTTGCATAACCGCATCATTAGCTTTAACATAGCACACAAAATCAGTTTTGGAGCACAAATAAAACCCGAATCTTGATGACTGGAGCTTGTAAGGCAGGTGTGTTGATTACCCGGGGGTTGATACATTGGGGATTGTTGTTGAACCTGGGTCGATGGATTTGACCTTATTGTAGCATTCCTACGGTTATGGTTTTGGTTCCAACGATTCTGATTGTTGCTTGGTTGTTTGAGTTGCATGGGAGGAAAACGCCGGTGGTCTTGAATTTGGTTGCCATCGGTGCGGACCAGGTAACCGGAATTTCCTTGGTTAAAATTTGCTGCGGTCTTGCTGCGAGACGTATTCTTGGATGTTATCTCGTAATTGTTGCTTATCGGTAGCCGGACATTACATATGGAGTGGACACCACCCAGCAGGTAACACAACTTTGCTCCAACCGCTTTTACGGGAGCGGGAGCTGGAACTAGGAAGATGGTCTGCTTGTCCAAGAATGAGCTCTAACCATAACTGTCACTTCACAACATCGGGAGGATACACCGGAGGTGGAAGCGTTCGAACTCACTTTTAGCAACAATGCTTTGCTTCGGAGTGACGAACTTTGGACATTGCTTTCGAATGATGCTTGAGCACTCAACGGCCTTTTGTCCAAAAAGTTACCACCTGCGGCGGAGTTCAAGTAGTCTTGATCATTAACATTTAAGGCAATTGTAAAAAGTATCCAAGTTGGTGAAGCTCCGAGAAATCCATGAATGTGGACACGCTCGATAGATCTTTGAAATCGATCCCAAGGCCTCACAAAACGACCTCATCAAATCTTTGTTGAAATTGGTAATTCGTTTCGAATAATTTGTCATTTAGAAGGTGGGAAAAAACTGATTTATGAATTTAGCAACGAGATCATCCCATGTTGAATTGGATCGAGGGGCACATTCTCAAAGCCTATACCCGGCTGCCCCCCTCGAGAGAGAAAGGAAAAAGCATCAAACTTAATTGATGGTGGTCGGGACATTAGGATATCTCAAAGTAGAGAGGTGATTTTATTGAAGTAACGGATGTGGGCATGTGGGTCCTCTTTGTCATTTCCGAAGAACTGCTTGTTCTGGACAAGAGTTAGCAACCCATGCTTGATCTCAAAATTTGCTGCTTCAATTTCAGGAACAACAATTGCATCCTCGTATCCCTCGGTGGGAGCCTGGAGCATTGCGCCATAGTTTCGAATTAACAGCCATCGTGTCTTTGGGAGTTCAACAAAGATTCAGAAGAATCTATGTTGTTGTTGTAGTGTAAACAACGGAGCTTTAGAATAGTGCAGCATAGCACTAAAATAGAGAACAAGAAGAGTATTTTTGGTTTTTCAGTTTATTCACAATCTATTTTAAACGACAGAACTTAAAACTAGACAACATTACCCAAATAGTCTATTTTTTTTCAAGGGGGTAATGTTTCTTACTTCACGGTAGCTCTCAAAATGATAAACGCACAGGTGAGCGGAGGAGTAGGAATAGCGCGAAGCTTATTTCTCCTTTCGGGTCGTAGTTCCTAGGAACAACCCTCCTTATACCCACTTTGTAGTTTGTTTAAACGTTTTCAAGGTAGTCCGATATAGTCGTAAGTGACACAAATGGTAATCTTAAATCTTTTGTTCGAGTTGGGAACCAATAAGTTCACACGGAAGCTATTCAGGGTGAAATTACCTCAATTGAGAATATTATATTTGTATTTTTACCAATTTGTGAATTTTATTTCTTTTTATGGACAATGTTTTATATTTTTGGTTTTTTCTTTTGTTTTTAGATGATAATTATACTAGTAAAAGAAAATGAAAAATATTTTTGTACTTTTTATGTTTTTATAGAAGAAAATATTCACATATGTAAATAAAAATTTCCAAACGTAACGAAATTCGTTTTAAACAGCCTCCGGGCAAGCGCGCCAAAATTGACTTCGCGCAAACTCACCCCTCAAAACCTATCTATATATGATATAAATACACCAAGGGACGAAATCACGCGAGAGCAATAAAACCGGAAGCAGTATAGAGTGTTCCCGGGTCGTTATGTCCCAACGAGGCTGAAATGGAATATCGCAAGACGATTGATGATTTGTGTTTGAATGTCACAGGGAATAATTGGGCACTAAAACTGATAATAATAAGCAAAAGCACATAAAAATAGCAAAGAGAAAAACTGAACAAGAATAAAAACTAGGAAGATAAAACACTTTAAACTTTAAACTAAGGCACAAGTTATAAGCTCAAATAATCTTAAGAAAAATCATGAGCTAACCTAACTCTAATAAGCAAATACAAAAAGCAATTAACAAAATTAAACAAGATAAACATAACATACTCAACAACCGTACAAACATTTTTTGAAACTAACAGTACTAAAAAACCTTTTGAGTTAGTACTGCTAGGCTAAAGTTAGTGCTGTTAGCTTAAGTTAGTACTGCTAGGCTAATAAAACACAAAGAAGCAAGAAATAAGCAAATAAACTAAAACATATAATTAACTATCCCTAATAAGCCATTAGTAAAAGGAATAAGCAACTAGAATAAAAACTAAAATGACAAATAAAGCTAAAAAAACTCCAAACATGAAAAACTATTGAGAACTCTTTAAAAAGGAAAAAAGCTTAAATAAGCAAACATAAAGGAAAATGGTATAATCTACTTCTAAAAAGCTAGGAAGATCTTAAACAAGCTGAAATAATAAGCTGATAAGCAAAATGAAACAAACAATACTAACAGTTTAACTGAACAGTACTAAACTTAAGTTAGTACTTCTAGTGTAAGTTAAATTACTGTTAGTGTAAGTTAGTACAGTTTAACCATTTTGAAATCCAGAAAATGAACTAAGCAGTACTAACTTGGGAGTTATACTGGTAGCTTTAAGTTAGTGGCTGTTCCAAAAGTAAACTAACATATTAAACTCAAAATTAACAGTTTTATTAAATAAACTACATGCTAAGTAAGAAGTAAAACACAACACTTTTCAAACTACCCCCCCCCAGCAAATAAGCAAAATAAGCACTAAAACAGTTCTGTAGAAAATAAGAACAATAAGAAAAAGAGAGAGACTTACACCACTCTTGCTCAAAACAGGGTCAAACAAAAAGTCTACAAGCTTTAGCTTGTTTTAAACAAGCTAGTGAGAGTCCATAAGCCCTCCAAACTGCTTATCATACCATGACATAAGCTCTGGTATATTAGAGAGTGATACTTATGATTTCTCTTAACAACTTAACTTTTTATTTTCACTTAATGAATAACACCTATGAGTAAGCTAGATGAGAACTTTTTTGAACACAAAACAATATGATTAAGAGACTTAACACTGGTATTGTAATATTGACTTTAAAAACTTCAAACTTGCATTAAAACTTGAAAGTGTTACAAAGCTTGGAAGTAAAAACTGTAAATGACTTGAAATAAGCTAAGTTATATTAAAAATTAAAACTCGTTGCCTCAAAGGCTTACAAAAAGCTCTATTTATAGCCGAAGTCTTCATCTTGCAACTTGTGCTTCTTTTGTCATAGTATAAAAAACAAGTGTGCTTGTTGTGTGAGGAGAAGTCTAAAACAAATCCCAGCCATCAATCTATTTGGCTTCTTTGTGGATAACAATCTTAGCCCATCGAAAATGTTTTGTAATGTGGAGGGGATTGCCAACATGGACTTTATACATCTGGGGGAAAATATAGTTGGATGAAATATTTTGCTAGGGAGAGAAGTAGTTTTTTGCAAGGGGAAGAAAGTATGGGCGACATAAATCGTAGCCAGTTGAAACTGGGTTTTTGGGGCGGAAGAAGACGTGTTTGGGGGAGGAGCAGATATGTCCCTCAAGTTGTAAACTTAATGCAATCTCTACTTCTTTGCAATTTTACCCTTGTCTTTCACTTTTGCAATCAACTTGAGAGTTTTGGCAAGTATTGTGGCCCCTCAGTTGGTTATTCATGTAGCTTTGTCTGACTTTTGACTTGCCCTTTGTGTTTTTTTTTTGTTATTTATTTCTACTCCGAATCCTCAGCTTGAATGTTGCCTTTGCTTTACTTTTTGTCCTTTTCTTGAATATCCGTTTCCTGCACAATACAAATGCAAACATACATATATAATGTATTTTTGGTATGTTTTTATTCATTTAAGTTCGCTTAATATGAAAAATGGTATGTGTAATTAAACACATATCACACCTCTTAAATTCAACAAAACTACTTTTAAGTAAGAACATATTACTAAATTCACTAATACTTAGAAACAGATTAAGACACATGTTTGTTTATGGCAAATAAGCAATTTAAACTAAAAATTAAGCTCTGAAATAAGCTCTAGCCAACTAAGCAGTTTAAAAGCATTCTAAGGAAAATTTGATGAAAACTTTGATAAATGAATGAAACAGATTTTGAGAACTTAAAACTAATCTAATAACATAATAAAGACAAAATAAGCAAAGATTGAACGTGAATAAGCATAATTGACTGAATAAGCTTTTGAACAGTGATAATAAGCTGAAAACTAAATTTGGAACTTACAATTGGTCTCAAGCTTTAAAACTACAAGTGCAAACACCTAACCAGCTTACAACTCACCCTAAAGCTTCCCAAGAATCACTAAACCATGGCCATCCTTTATTCACCATGCTCCATTGATTCTTGAACACATATTTTGATAAATGAAACAGTAGCTTTTAAAAACTTTTGGAAAACCTTTAAATAAGTTAAAAACAGGTTGTAAAAGCTTAAAAGAGCTTAACAAAGACACTTGTGAATAACAATAAGCTTGAATGGCATAAAACTTAAAATTGCTTAAAACATGAAAACTTGAAATTTCATTAACTTAAAAGATTACACGGCTTTGAAATTAAAAAGACAATAATTAAAGATAAATAAGCTGAAAGTAACCAGTCTACACTACTCCTAAATTAAATTACACTTAGATAGATTACATAGAAAAACCTAAACTATTTATAGAAAAATGCCAAGACTGCAGGGGTCTTCTTTATGTTTGTTGTGTGAGAGGCTTCAAGGTCAATCTCAGCCCTTCATTTTGAGTGCTCACCAAGCCAATTGATCAAAACCCTTGAATCTTTGTCTTCTTTTCTTGAACGAATAGGAATTGGAGGGATTGCCAAGGTGGCGTTTGTTGTTATATGAGGTTTAGGAGGGTGTGACTTTATTTTGGCAGGTTACAGGAATGAAAACGACAGATGTGGGAGATGATGAATAGTGTTTAGGCGGTAATTGGGTTATGATTTGAATATTGGCGTAGTTGGCCCCTGATTTCGTGAAATGTTTGCACTGTTAGTCCTTTTGGACTAACAATGTTAGTCCTTAAGGACTAACAGTATAAAAGGTATAAGGGTGTTGAGTTTAACGGGTGTTAATTGACTGTTAATGGATTTGTCTTGGGCTTGTGTTGGGCCGATTATAAAGGATATGGATTGTACTTTTTAATAAAGGCTTAAAAAGAGTTTTAGGCTTTATTATTTGTAGTGGGCTGACCCGGCCTAATAAGGTGGGCCCGAGTTGGTCCATTTTGACAATTTTGGGTTTTTGGGTTCGTTTTTCGATGCTTATTTCAATGCCATGTCCCGGAGTTGACTTTGACTTCGTTTTGACTTAACTTTTCACGCTCTTTCCATTTCGTGCTCGGTTTTGTCCGTTTTGGCTTCATTTTTGTCCTTTCTGTTGATATCCGTTTCCTGCATAATATAAATGCAAAACACACAAATACAATGTATTTTTGGTACGTTTTCGGTCATTTAAGTTTGTTTTTAATGGAAAATGGTATGTGTAATTAAGCACATACCAGGAATGGATGAAGTTAGGATTATATGCGAGGTATGCGTGATCAGGGGGTCACGACGGTGTCTTGGTTATGCCTTGATGCCATCAGAGAGACTTTTCATTCAAAATTGGTTTGTGAGGGAAAACCAAGCCATTTTCCGTTAAACGTGTTCCCAAACACCCCCTTAACATCAGACCCATAGAAAAATTAAAAAAAAATTAGAGTCATCAATTCTAATTTTTTGAGTTGTTTTGAAAAAAAGTGTTAATTTGAATGATTCAACACCCTACGGTAACAACAAACTCATTAGATTGGTGTCTAATTGTTCTAATTTCAATCAATTGGGTATGAATCAAATTCAGGAAATTAATAATAGAATGGGTACGAAATTAATTAGATGAGATCGTACGAGTAGAATGAATGATTTACTTACTGATTGAGGATGAACGATCGTGGATTAGCAAGAATCGAACGCGGGATTAATTGGGATGGTTTGGTGGCTGTTTTTGTGAGTGTGAAGAGAGGAAGGATGACTGTGATAGGTTTTATAAATGTTTGATCCGGATCGTTGCGACGGCGTCACGTATTAATCATGACAGCGTCACGAACAATTTTAAGGAAAGATCGTGTGTCTTTCCTCCTGGATCGAAGACACGATTGCTATCAAGAAGCATAAATTAGTAGTAGGAAGAGGGATCATATTCAACGGGGTCATTTTCCATGAAGGAGAGGTTGCTTAGCGTAGGTAGTTGAATGTTTAGTGAATTGCTCGTGTTGTGATGGGACTGATTAGCCCTTTTTTTGGTTTAAATTCAAAGATATTCATCCAAAGTGGAGATGGACTCGAGGGTATGAGCCGGACGTATCTCACACATAGATGGCTTGCAGGGGTAGAAAACATTTTCTTCTCGAGGTTTTCAAGGAAATTATGGTGAGCACTGCTCTCTAGGTCCTTGGTGTCCGGATACTTTGTGATTTCCTCGATCTTTTGAGGTATACTTTCGTTTTCCTTTACCCTTTCCTTTAGTCTTAGTGCGACCTCCGAAGAGAGTTCCATGAACTCATTTGTAATGTCTTGCATGTAATTTTCAAGTTGTTTGATCCTTTCTTCTTGATCGTAGATGAAATTCATCACAATGTGCTCAAATTCTTCTTGTCATGATGGCTCAGTGGGTGGTTGACTCATTTCGTTGGTTGTTAACCGGAATATGTGTTCGCTACTTGCTATTAAGGAGATTGCGTCCTTCATAAGTGTATCGACTTTACATTCCATGATTCTGAGTAATTTTTAACATTGGGGTTTTCGTAATTGAAGCTCACTTCTTCTGAGGTGAGTGTCTCATTCCACCCTTCATTCTCATATTGGGCTAGCCTTTTGATAGTATCTCAAGCTTCGTCTGGCCTTAGTTTTCTAAGCCTCCCACCCACTGCATTGTCAATTCCCTCCTGAGTGGTGCAGTTGACATGATCATAAAAGATTTGGACTTGGAGACAAAGGTCGATGCCATGGTGAGGGAATTTTTGGAGTAAGTCCTTGAAACGAGTCCATGTTTCAGATAAAGATTCTCCATGATATTGTTAGAACATCAGGATATCGTTGCGAAGTTTTGCGGTCCTTCCCGGTGGAAAGAATTAAGCAAGGAATCGGGTAGTAAGATCCTCCCATGTGGAGATTGATCCTGCTGGAAGGCGTTCAAGCCAATTGCTAACTTAATCGCGTAGGGAAAATTGAAATAAATGCAGGCGCGTTCTTTCCTTATTTTCATCATCAAGGTCAAGTGAGTCCACAAGTTTAAGAAAGTCCTTGAGGTGTTGATTTGGATCCTCAGACCGAAGTCCGTGGAATGAGCATCCGTTTTGCACCAACCAGATGGTGTCGGATCGAAGAGGTACCACGTTGTTCTCTACGGGGAGCTCGATGGTATTCCTATAGCCCTTATGGCTTGGTTTAGAGTAGTTTCCTAAGGTACAGATAGGATTCTCGTCTCCCATGGTGGTTGACGAGAATGTAGCTTACGCGATTTTTACTCAATACATGAAATTACAAGCAAATGCGTACGACACTAAAAATAAATAGTAGATTATCGATGTTGTCAATGACTTGAAAACACAGGGTGTTATAGACTTCCCTCGTTAAACGAGCCTTGTCCTCAAGGCTCACGATGCAGCACTTGACGACGGTGTGGTCTTGGTGAAGAGGTGTGGATATTTCTTCTTGAATTGGTCTTCACGTTCCCATGTGAACTCAGGACCTCTCTTGGAGTTCCATCGAACTTTGACTAATGGGATCCGACTTCGCTTCAACCGTTTAACTTCACGGCCCACTATTTCTAATGGTTCCTCAACAAAATGAAGCTTGTCATCAAGATGAAGTCCCTCCAACAGATATAATTAGAGAGGGGTTTGGTTTTATCTATTTAAATTAATAATATAATTATACGCTAATGGTGATAACAATAAGATAAAAGATTGTGTCTATTTAATCATGTATTACTTTCCTAGATTGCTTCTCCTAGTGTTGTTGGCCTTGTCACCCCTTAAGCAAATGCGTACAATACAAAAGGTACATTGCGGATTTGTTGACGTCGTCAATGACTTGAAAACACAGGGTGTTATAGCAACACACATGCAAGGTAGTATGAAGACTATTACACAACCCCTAGGATTTACTAAGTGCATGTAAAATACATTAAAAGTGAATCAACCATATTAAGGGGCAAGGTAGTATGAAGACTGTTACCCGATGATATCTTTTCTACACAATCACGTTTCCCTAGACATATCAACAACCATTGTAAACAAAAAGTTGGTTTTCTAAGACCTAACGTGCACATCCATCACAAGAAGTAGCATTACTAAGATCTACATTCTAGGTTTCATACAATCATAAATAAACACAATAATAGGTTTAGCCAAGCATGTTAAAGATAAATTAAGAACAATAGATCAAACAACACATAGACATATTGAATGATTAAGTAAACCTTACTTGATTAAAACATGAATTAGAAGAAGTACAATAGGGTTTTTAGGCCTTAAAATCGTCTCCTACAGCTGCAAAACGAACTAGGGTTCGTACCCTCTTTTTATTCTAAAGTTACACACTAAAAACCCTAAATTCGGGTTTGTATATATAAGAAAATCGATGCGACAACGTCGCATTTTAGTCATGACGCCGTCAAAAAATGAATCTTCTAGATCTGCATTTAAGTCGGTGCGAGTTGTCGCCGTCTTGAAATGTGTGACACCGTCACTTGATGACTTGTGACGGCGTCTAGTATAGCTTATGACGCCGTCTCTAGGCTCTGTGAGCACAAATCTTCAAGAGTCTTGGTGTTGGTCCGTAGTCTTGTCCGTTTCTTTTCCAAATGAGCCCAAGTCACGTGTAATTCATCCAAATGTCTTCCAAATGAGAAATACCTGAAAAGGAATGATTAAGTACCTATTTTGGGCATAAACACAAGATTTTGGGGGTTAAACGACCGCGAAAAAGTGTATAAAATAACACCTCATCAAATACCTATTATCAGTGTGGAAAATCAGGACATTACAAGAATGATTGTCCAAATCTGAATCGTGCGAACCGTATTTGGGAGGTAGAAGCTTGCAAGAACTCCAACGTCGTAAAAGATAATGTTGATACTTAAGGAGAGATTTTCCTACCTTTTCTAGCGAAACCTAAATAGACTTGGACCGTAACCCCTAAGAGTTTTACACTAGTACTTCCTTGTGAAATTCGTATATTGAGTGGATGTTATTGTATGAACCATACTAGCATCGTCTTCTAAACAAAGTTATCATCATTTATAAACTATTTTTTTTCTTTCCGTCAGTCTACAAACCGTTTTGCTAAGAAGCTTATTAATCACTTTACTATCGTCTTATAAAACATTTCACTATTGATTAACAAACTATTCTGATATCATCATATAAACTATTTCATTGTCGTCCTATAAACCATTTTATCATTAACTTACAAATTATTCTACTATCATCTCATAAACTATTTTCGCAATCATTTTACAAACTAACTTGTTTTCATTTATTTTTGACCTATCTTGTCGTCGTTTATAAACTCTTTTGCCATAATTTTATAAACCATTTCGCTAACACCTTATAAACTATTTTGATAATCATTCTATAAACCATTTTGTCAACATCTTATAATTATCCTACTCTGGCCTCATAACTTATCTGGCTATCATTTAATAAACAAATTTGTTTCCATCTTATAACCTATTTTACGATTATATATAAACTCTTTTGCTACCCTATTATAAACTGCTTTGCAGTCATCTTACAAACTATTTCTTTGTCACCACATGAACTATTTCGTTGTCGTTTATAAACTATTTCACTATCAAGTTATAAACTATTTCGTCGTCATCTTATGAACTACTTCATGTCTTTTATAAACTATTTCGTTGTCACTTTATAAACTATTTGGCTGTCAGCTCATAAACTATCTGTTACCATATTCTAAACCCCTTACTATTACGTTATAAACCGTTAAGTGTTTTTCTTGTAAACTATTTCGATAACACCCCTTGAGCTATTTTACGCTATTTTACAAAATGTCTTGTGTTGCTATATAAACTACCCTGTATTCGTCTTTATGAACTGTTTCGTTACCTTATAAACCGTATCGTTTATACCATATAACATTTTAACCATAACCTTTATTTGACAAAACGAGCACTTCATCGTTTGTCCTTAAATTATACATAGATTGGCCACCTATGTCTAATTCAGGAAGGACCATGTTGTGCTAGGAGTAGTCGCCATAAAACTTTGACAATTCATCCTTACTTTCCATTTCTATTTTCCTTTCTTTTCTCTATATTCTCAACAAGATTCTCTAGTATTCATGTCTTACTGATATTTTGCGTGGGTATTCGTGAGTTGTGTTAGTCATGTGTACTCGTGTTGTAAGCGCCAAAACTAAGTAGATATTTCCTAATCTTATCATATAGAAACACCATACCCTTAGCCGAGAGACTGAATCCTACTCCTTGTAGTCACGATAAATATGGATTGTAAGAACTTAGAACGTAACAGAATTATCCTTTTAATTGGATTATAACCAAGAGAACTAGGAGATTTCCTTCAATATACTTACCTTTTAGTGAGTTAGATTTACGTAAATTATGAGATTCTCGTATCGATAAAACTTCTGATGGACCTGAAGTTGAAGCAAAGGACATAATTATTGTAAGTACATGGAACTTAGTCGATAGAAGTCTCACCTCCACTGAGTTTAGCTCTTTAAGTAGCATCGTCCCATCTACTATAGACACCAAGTACTCTGTTGATATAGCCGATGAAAAGATCATAGAAGTTGATACTATCATTTGAGATTGTATACTGAATATTCTAAACCATCCATTCAAGATAGACTTAATGCCCGTAGAACTTGGTAGATTCGACATTGTCATCGGTATAGGTTGGTTGACAAAGTACAACGACATGATCACTTGTGATAAAAAGATTGTTCGTATCCCCCTTAGGCAGTGAAACTTTAACAATACGAAGCAATAAGAGTGATGGGTATACATTGATAATTGCTAGTGAGCAAAGAGCTAGGTTGATTTATAGGATTGGTACATTAAAGCGGGATAACATGAGACTCAGAGGCATGTTAGGTGTTGAGAGGCAGAGAGTTGACCGTCTTCGGCGTAGTATGTCGTATGCTCAAAGGGATTTATAATATCAGTTTCCTCATGGTGGAGAGCTCCGGTATTGTTCGACTAAAAAAAGGATGGATCCTCTAGGATGTACATTGGCTGCCGATAATTGAACAAGCTAACCGTAAAGAACCGTTACCCATTACCTAGTATAGATGATCTTTTTCAATCAACTACGAGGATCTAGCGTTTACTCAAAAAAAATCGACCTAAGGACTAGTTACCACCAACTAAAGTTTGAGAAAAGGATATTCTAAGACAGCATTTAGGACCCGTTATGGGCATTTCAAGTTTCAGGTCATGCCGTTGGTCTGACCAACGCACCAGAGGTATTCATGGATCTCATGAATCGGTGTGCAAACCGTACTTGGATAAGTTCGTGATAGTATTCATTGATGATATCTTTATCTACTCAAGGAGAGATGAGGAGCACGAGGAACACCTTAGGCAATTATCAGAATTGCTTAAGAATAAAGAATTGTACGCCAAATTCTCTAAGTGTGAATTATGGCTCCCGAAGGTGCAATTTCTTGGCCACATTGTTGATAGTTAGGGCATTCACGTCGATACCACCAAGATTGAGTCAATCAAGGATTAGGCAACACCTACGACTCCAATGAATATACGAAAATTCTTAGGTCTTTCTGGTTATTACCGATGATTTATCGAAGATTTCTCTAGGATATAGAAACCTCTAACCAAAATGACTCAGAAAAGCGTGAAGTTTGATTTGGGTAGAAATGTAGGAAGCAGCATTTTAACTATTAAAACAAAAATTGTATAGTGCACCGATTTTGGCTTTACCCGAAGGGAGTGAGAACTTCGTGGTCTACTGCGATGCTTCACATAAAGGGTTGGGCGCGATTTTGATGCAGAAGGAGAAAGTCAAAGCTTACGCATCACGCCAACTCAAGGTTCATGAGAACAACTATACCACTCATGACTTAGAACTTGGAGCAATAGTGTTTGCCTTGAAGATGTGGAGACACTATTTATATGGCACAAAGTGTGTCATGTTCACTGATCACAAGAGTTTGCAACATATTCTTGATCTGAAAGAGTTAAACATGAGACCACGATGATGGTTGGAATTGTTGAGTGATTACGACTGTGAGATTCGACACCACCCATGAAAGGTGAATGTGGTGGCTGATGCACTTAGTCAAAAGGACAAGATTAAGCCACTACGATTTTGAGCCATGGTTATGAAAATTGGTTTAAATCTTCCTAAACAAATTTTAAATGCTCAATCTGAGGTAAGGAAGGAAGAGAACTAGATAAATGAAGATCTGCGTGGTATGATTAATAAACTTAAACCTCGTGTTAACGAAATGTTGTGTTTGAACAACCAGAGCTGGATTTCGTATTTTGAAGAGTTGAGGGCTTTGACTATGTACGAGTCGCATAAGTCAAAGTATTCCATCCATCCTGGATCGGATAAGATGTACCAAGATTTGAAGAAGCTGTATTGGTGGCCCAACAGGAAAGCAGAATTTGCCACCTACGTCAGTAAGTGTCTAATGTACCCCAAGGTTAAGGCTAAATATCATAAACCATCTGGATTGTTGGTTCAACTAGAAATTCTGCAGTGGAAATTGGAGAATATAACAATGGGCTTTGTTACTAAATTGCCAACGACGGCAACGAGTCAAGACATGATTTGGGTAATCGTTGATCGTCTGACCAAGTCTGCTTATTTCCTACCCATAAGAGAAGACGACTCGTTGGAAAAGTTAACGAGACAATACTTGAAGGAAGTAATCTCAAGACATGAGTGCCAGTTTCGATCATCTCTGACCGTGATGGCAGATTCGCTTCACATTTTTGGTGGTCTCTTCATAAAGTGTTAGGTACTTGATTAGATATGAGTACAGCTTACCACCCGCAAAATGATGGTTAAAGTGGGAGAACCATTCACACATTGGGGGACATGTTGCGTGTCTGTGTGATCGACTTTAGAAAAGGTTGGGATAGACATTTACCGTTGGTGGAGTTCTCGTATAACAAAAGTTACCATACCAGCATTAAGGCTGCACCATTTGAAGTGTTGTATGGGCGTAAGTGTCGATCACCTATCTGATGGGCTAATGTTGGAGATAGTTAGCTCACTGACCCATAAATCATCCATGAGACAACAGAAAAGATCATCTAAATCAAGAAACGTATTCAAGTTGCACGTGATAGACAGAACAGCTACGCCGACAAAAGACGTAAGCCATTGGAGTTTCAAGTTGGCGATAAGGTTATGTTGAAATTATTACCATGGAAAGGGGTGATACATTTCAGCAAACGGGGGAAGCTGAACCCTCGTTATATTAGTCCTTTCAAGGTTCTTGCTAAAGTTAGAACAATTGCTTACCGACTTGAACTCCCAGACCAACTAAGCTGCGTTCATAGTAATTTTCATGTTTCCAATCTGAAGAAGTGTTTCTCCGATGAACCGCTAGCTATTCCATTGGATGAAATTCAGATTGATGATAAGCTTAATTTTATCAAAGAATCGGTTGAGATCATGGATGGTAAAGTCAAACATTTGAAGCAGAGCCGTATCCCGATTGTGAAAATTTGTTAGAACTCTAAACGAGGTCCTGAGTTTACTTGGGAGCGCGAGGACCAAATGCAGAGAAAGTACCCTCATCTTTTTGCTAACCCTGCATCTACGTCTAAAGTTACGTCTTAAGCTTTGAGGACAGAGCTATTTGAACGGTGGAAGGATGTCACACCCCGTAAATTTCAGGTCATTATTTTAAACTTTTTCGATCATTAATTTTGACTTTTATATGTTATGTTTGTATCTGGCAATTTTCCGGGAAGTTGTCCCGCGTAAAACTAAACATCGTTATCGAAAGCGTTCCGACGTTGGACTGATCTTAGTCTGCATGAATTATACTCAATAAAGTCATTCTATGTCATTTCGTGGTTTACGAATATTTACGTTTGCAAATTTTATATTTTTGGCGTGAGTTTATGTTTTTAACGTTTTGTGTCAAACGGAACCCCGAAAACTTGCTACCTTTGCATGTAAACTCAAGTTATCATCCAATATTATTAAACTTTCAAAATTTCAAAATCCCCCTACTCTTGATTTTCGGTGCTCAAACAAAAAGAAAAGTAACCAAAAATTTAAATTTCAAACACCATCACATGCATGCATAAGACTTGGAAAGGGACATGCTTGTCTTCTTCCACACTTCTCCCAACATCTTCTTACAAAGCTTGGACCACTTATGATAAGCCATTTAAGCCAATCTTGGAGCCAAAGAAAAACATTTGGCTTCCCCCTCTTTTCTTGTTAGCCATTCGAACCACAAGGACCATAAGGGAGGGTTCAAGCCACTTGGTTTAAGCCATGGTTCCCTTAAACCCTAACTCTCATCCTATATAAACCTCACTTTATATATTTTAGGTCATTTCACACACACATAGCCTCAACAAAAATTTCTTTTTCCCTTCTCTTTCCTTTGGTGGTCACGGCACAAAACACACACATAAACACTTCCATAGTTTTGATGTCTACCAAGATCCAAGCATTCCAAGATCATTCCTAACAATATCTAAGGTGTTTCCAAGGGTTAGTTTGAAGATTAAAAGGGTTAATCAAAAGTTTAAGATCTAGGGTTTTGATTTATATTTGAGGTTTTACAAGATTTGTTATTGGGTTTTAAAGATCCAAGGTTTTTATAGTTAGATCTTGTGTTCTTTCTTGATTCTTCACATCTTGTAAGTATGTTCATGGTATTTCTTTTATTTCTCTTATTCTTATATATATATATATATATATATATATATATATATATATATATATATATATATATATATATATATATCCACGTGCTAGTGAAATTTTTTATGAAGAAAATGAAATAGGTTTTGTGTTGTCTTGCAAAAATGGAAGTATTTTGATATAAGGTCTATTGTTTTGGAAAGGTTGAGTGAATTTGTGTGTTGCAACAAAGATGAGGTTGAGATTAGGAGAGATTAAGAGTGGTTTTGTTGGTTGTTTTTGGTGAAAAGAGTTTAGGTTAGACTAGACACTATGGCGGTATTATGGTTGAGTCTATGGTCAAGTCTATGGTACATTTTTGAAAATAATGCTTGCTGGTCCGAATTTATTTTGAGGATTTAGGCCACTTAAAATGTTTTCATTAGCCGAGAAAGTAGTTTTTGGATAGCTCTTTTCGAATAGATAAGTTTTCATATCTCGAACACTAAAAACGGACTTAAAACGGCCGAGTTATGGCAAAATGAATTTTGGAACACTTTTTGGAAAAATAACTTGTTAGCTTGCTGTTAGGAATTGGAAAATGAGTTTTCGGACGCTTTCAGGATGTTTTGAGCTTTTTAAACGTTGGCGAAACAGGTAATAACATTAGTAAATAAAGTAGGAACATTTAAAACGTCACAAATATAATATCAGGATTACTAAAACGGGAAACTTCTAAAAATGGTAACTTCTAATATTATTAGCGAGACAGACTTTGAAAGTGGGCGTTTAGGTTTCACTAGTGCGTTTAGGGTAAATGGAATCATCGAATATTAGGGGACGGTATTAACGTGCTGAAACTTACAACTTTCCACAAATAGAAACTTTCCAAAAATAATATCTTTCTGAAAATAGAAACTTTTTGTAGATCATGGCGTAACATAACTATAAACCTTATGCTTTCAAAATGACACGTTTTAATAGTTAAACTAAAGCACAAACACTTATGGATATTTATTTTCTTTAAGCGTCCTATTCGACGTTCCGTTATTTATTTTCTCGTTTCTGAAGCATGTCTTTTAATTAGGTCGCGGTTAGAGTCGTTCGATATCGTTATTCACTTCATTGAAATTACTTGCTCACCATTTGCCTAAGTGTAGGATCCCTAGATCATTCCATGTATGAAGCACAAGATCAATGGCACAAAGATTTAAACAATGAAGAACTTTTGATTAAAAGAAACAAAGAGAGGCTACAAACCCTTAAGATGGAAAATAATAATGGAGAAGCTAACCTAATTTTGACTAAACTAGGAGTATTTATACTAATAAGGATTTGCCTTTGAGGGCTTTCTATTTGAGCTTTTTACATCTTGGCCCTTATACATAATAAACATTAAATAACATAGTCTTTCGAGCTAGACTTTTGTCTTGTAACTTCGAGTGACCGAAGCTTCTTTGTTTGGGTCCATTTAGGTGAACCTAACAATCTCCCCCTAGATGAGGTCATGAGAAGTTCACTCGACCTTGTCTCTTTAGCTCGATGTTGATGGGGTACTTCACTTGTTGTGCTTTGGTAATTCAAACGTTAACACCTTGATCATGATCTTCAGAATTTGATGTGATGACTTGATCTTGATCTTTGACTTGTTTAAGCTTTACTTCTTTGAATTACTTTGTGATCTCCTTTCACTTAGACTTTGCCATACGCTGATCTTTAGTCTCACATGCTCATATCTGTTGGAATCTTTGAAAGCTTTGATGATGTCTCTTCTTCCAATCATTGTAACTTTTAGAATTTGAAGAAGACATTGATTCTCAGAGATTGTGCGGAAGCCTTGTATGAAAACTTTCTTGATTACTTCAGATACTGTGGTATGGATATGAGCATGTGTCTTGCATCGGAAACTTTGAGGTTTGTGATTTTTGGGTAATTTTTAAACAGTAAAATGCAGTTTTGAGGGCCTAAATGACTCCGAATGGCCAAAAAATGACAGGGCTCTCGCTCAAAGAGGAAGAGTCTTGACCGTTGGGCCGTTTTCGAGCTGGTATAAAAATTTCGGAACAATCCGACACAAAAATTATTTTTTGCTTGTTCGGTCGTCTAGTTCGGTCGGCTTGTTCGATCGACTAGTTCGATTGGCTTGTTCGATCGACTAGTTCGATCGGCTAGTTCGATCGGCTTGTTCGATCGACTCGTTCGATCAACAATAATTCCACTCGTTCGAACCTTGCTAGATTTCCCCTCGTTCGATCCCTCAATATTTCCACTCGATCGAACCTCACACTAATATCGCTCGTTCGATCGACAACGACTAACACTCGTTCGATCCCCACGTTTTTTTTTTTTTTTACACTTTTCGAACCAAAACAACAAGAACAAAGGAAAAACACTAGATCGTTGATTGCTAACAAGATGGTTTGATTGATATTAGATTAAACATAAACCATCTTTGAATCAATAATCAAAACAAACAAATAATCATAAACAAAAAAACCTCTTTTTTTTTCGAAATCAATAGAACAAAAATACAAACCAAATCAATACATCAATCTTGTAGGCTCTTGATACCAATTGTAGGATCCCTAGATCATTCCATGTATGAAGCACAAGATCAATGACACCAAAGATTAAACATTAAGAACTTTTTATTAAAAGAAACAAAGAGAGGCTACAAACCCTTAAGATGGAAAATAATAATGGAGAAGCTAACCTAATTTTGACTAAACTAGGAGTATTTATACTAATAAGGATTTGCCTTTGAGGGCTTTCTATTTGAGCTTTTTACATCTTGGCCCTTATACATAATAAACATTAAATAACATAATCTTTCGAGCTAGACTTTTGTCTTGTATCTTCGAGTGACCGAAGCTTCTTTGTTCGGATCCATTTATGTGATCCTAACAGTTCCCACGACCCTAACCTCCCTCAATAGCCATATCTTGGTTTGGACGATTTCCTCCTTGTACTTGTGCTCGGTTTAACCTAGGGCATGCTGACTTGTAGTGATCAGTGCCACCACACTCAAAACATACCCCACGAGCTGTTGTCAGGTTTCGATCTTGACTTGTTTAAGCTTTTCTCTTTGAATTACAGCGATGAGTCTAGTGCGACCGCATAAGCTGCGCGAGCGTCGCTTGCCATAACGCTGATCTTTATCCTCACATCTCATAAATAATCTGTTGGAATCTTTGAAAGCTTTGATGATGTCTCTCTTCCATCAGTGAAAACTTTTAGAATTTGAGAAGAAGACACCTTGATTCTCAGAAAGAAAATTTGGGGGGGTGCGAAGCCTTGATGAAAACTTTCTTGATTACTTCAAGATACTGTGATAAAATGTAGAGATATGACAGGTCTGTCATCGAAACTTAGTCGTCATTACCATGATATAACAAATTTCTCACCAACAAAAACATTTTGTTAATAAATTCCACTTAATGTGTCTAGAAAACATTTGTGAACCCACAAAGGTTTTTATATTTTGAAGGACCCTAAGTATAACGATACTCAATTCTGGTCGTTACATTAACCTCTGATTCGTGAGGATCAATGATTACAGTATAATACTGCACCTGGGATCAGAATAGATTCATTAATTAGAACCTTTTCTTGAAAGTTTCCCTTCCGGCACGTGACTACTACAGTTCCTCTAATACCTAAGTATCAGATTCCTAATGTTCCCGTTCTCATATAACAGAGTCCGAAACTAACTACTTATAATATTTCTACTAATTGAATGGAAAAAGTACAGTACATTACACTGCGATTATACCGTTACAATTTTCTAAATTTTCACTTTTTTTCATACATCATGTTTTTAACTTCTTAATACAATTAAGTACCGTAAAGGCCTGTGGCATAAAATGATTTGAAAAACAGTCCAATGTGCTAATAAAATTTTTGGCACAACGCAAGTTTAAATCAGAATGACTTCTGATGATGTTTGAAATATTATCCATCCCGAAAGATTTGAAAGTGCCTTGAAATCTCAAACTTTACAAGTACATTTATAAATCCACTTCACTATATGCCATCCCAAGACCAGCATGAGCATTCATACGAATACCTCTTGTACAAACATCTCCTTTCCTCAGCATTCCATAAGATCACTTTCACGAACATAGAAACAAAAGATGCTTGTCATTTATCAAGATACTTGGTGTTTAACACAAACTTTTGGTAACCTGACATTTTTTGAGCATTTAAATCACTTATTCTCCCCCAACACATTGCGTCGATAATCGAAAGATTTTTAGCACATCGGGATAGAACTACATTTTAGAATCAATCGAATCATTCATTACCGTTTACATGTTTTAAGTCACGATTCACTTCCCCCGATCAAAGTAAGAGTGGCGCGCTTGAGAATGGTTTTTGATCATAGATAAGGACTTAAAATTGTATCAATCCTCCCCCTCAAAGATGAGGTGAGTGAAAATGCACTAATACAATGAGTAATTGACGCAAAACTTTTAGAATACCATACAGGAATGATACTTCATCTGTCTAACTGTAAGCGTTTAAGTCGTGTCAATCTTGCAAGCAATAGAATCCAACATACGTCTTATTGACCTGCAACAACTGTTATGCAAATACTATTCTCCCCCTCAAACAATGACCCGTTTCAATGTTTGATTTGGTTAACCCGAACGATCTGATAAAACAGTTGTTTATTAGAAAAAATGGTTCGGGGCTTAGACAACTTTCTTGTCTGTGAAAAATAAAGCACTGAAACGTATTTAAATCTCTAGTTAAACCGGGTTACATCTGAAATAACTGCAACCATACTACTAAACTAAAAATTTTTTTTTTTTTTTTTTTTTTAAATTACACAATGCAACAAGCTTAAGCATTCAAAAATACCAATATCACCCTTGAACCAGCCTTCGATCACTAAGTTGCAATCAATGAAACCTTAAGATCAAGTAACTTGACAAACTAACGCATCGGTAAGTTCTAAAGCTCAACAATGTTCCACTATCCTATAAAAGGAAGTATCAAACAACCCAAAAGTCGTCCAGGGGTTCTCCACTGAGGCTAAACACTACCAACAACCTTTTGGTCTCCACACAGTCCTTAGTAGTGTTCACATTAGTTTTCCTGTTACTTTCCAAACCATCTTATATATTCCCATCTTTAAGTTTGGCCTGGGTTTTTGTATTCCAGACTTCAAGAACGAATCACAAACTATTATGAACAAAATTCAAGTTCCTATTGTGAATTGCCTGCTCTCCCTCCGTTCTCAACGTTTTACTAGCCCAAATTACGATGGTTCCAGAGTGTCCTCTTAGCATAGGTTTGCAGGTTCAGTGGCAGGTTTTCTTGTATCAGATCACAGAAACATTAGGCTTCAATTTTTGTTTTTCACTGTAGGTTACAGGTTGTCTAGTTGAAGTCCTGTGGGTTCTTAAAAGTAACTTGCTTATTCTTAGCAACGATGTTTCACCCAGTTGCATCTTTTAGGTGGTGAATATACTTAAGAACATACTTGTAAATTCTGAATGCAAGTACTTTTGGGTTTCCTCAGAGTTGAAGGTTCCACTACTTGTTTACCAATTCACTTGGTGCTATCAGCTTGTATTTCTTAGCAGTTAAGGCACTAAGCTTTTCTTGTTCGCAGTATGTGAGTGATATATCGCGCTTTGACAGTTCTCATACCGTCTTGAGACTCACTTTTTCTACCTAAGGCCATCTAGCTGATCCTAAGAGGTACTCTTATCTTTCAACTGAATTCTTCATATTCTATGCCTTTTCACAACTACCTTCATGAACCTACATTCAACACCTTTCATTATTTGAAACTGACATAGCTAAATTCCGTGATAGTGGTTCTTTCTTAAGCAATCTCTTAACTTATTTATTTCAAAAATACATGGAGCACTGGAAGTGTCTAATGCACTGTTTATAAGTTTTTGAAATTTAAGTTGTAAAACAAACATAATTCTGTTCGAGAAAGCAAAACTGGAATTTATCAGCTTTCATAATTAGATTTCTGTTGAACACTCAGCTTCAAGTTCAAAAACTTTTAGTGGTTCCCTAACGCAATGCAGATCTAAGATCTTCCAAAGGCAATTCGAACTAGGGAGAACACAACAATATCGAATTAAGCCAACAATAGAGGCAGATATCTTTTTCTAAACACCACACAATAAGCATCATATTTGATTAAAAGATTTTTTCTTCTCTATGGTCAGTACTGTTATCAGAAACACATTGTTCATACTCCGCCTCCAATCAACATAAATCTTTCTCAAATTCTCTCTTACTCTTTGAAAACTGCTTTCATAGCACTTTGATTAGTTTTTTGAAATGCGAAAAAGGTACCCAGTTGTTTTCAACAAACGTTATGCATATCAAAAACACCATTCAGAAACATAAGTCTGGGTTTTTTTGTAGTTCCTTCTTTATGAAATCTCTTCAAATTATGAAAAAGCAGCATTAACATTGTCGAAGACTGTCCAAAACTTGACTTGGGAGGTCGGTCATTTATGAACACAAAGGGAGTGACAGACTATTTGGTTACTAGTTGACTAGCACTTCATTGGCAGAGAGAAGCCAATGATGCCTTTCACGTAGAGACAGGTTCCTTGTGAGGAACAAACCTTAAGGTGCAATAAGCTATGTCAAGAAATCCGTTTGCGGCACACACGAACAAGCCCTTGTTTTTTTCGCTCATTCTTTTTCAGCTAACAACTTGTTGAACCTAAGACTCTACACTATCCCATATACTATCGGTTGGTGAGTAAGATGCAAAAGTATCAGCATCATACAACCGTTATACGCTTGGCCATATAACCTAGACCAGGGTTACAACGGTACCTAGGAGGTCCTGTGCAAGTCAGCGTTGCCATTTTTTGTTTCTCTAAAAGCATAGGAATAGGATTTTCTGTTGCAATGTTAAATCTATGCAATATATCTCTTGAACGTTTGTAGCATTCTTTAAACCAACGATATCCTCAAGATCAACTATCTGCTAGATCTTTTTCTCAGATAAAATCTTTTTCTTGAGAGACGAGATGGTAAAAATGCAAATATTTTCTTTTCCTGAAAGATGGATTAACAAAACTTTTTCTTCACAATTCAGCGTTTTTCGCTGTTTTTGGCTGAATCACTAGGCCTTGTTCCAGCTAACTTTGTGTTCAAGATCGAGTTGACCTTTTGGTATTCTAGACATATATTCTTGATTTGCATGAAATAGCTCATTTTACATAATCTCGACTTCTAAGCCAAAAATTTTTCTTTGTCGTTAACTAGCATTCCGTCTGTTGGTTTGCAAGTCAGTTAAAGGCAATCATAAAACTTTATCGAGATGTGTCCACAGATACCTCAGTTGGAACATTGGGCTCGTGTCAAGAAAAACTGATGAATAAGGATGGTATTTCATCAATCTCAGTCTCAACTCGAGTCTAAATGTCTTCCTGTGCATCTCCTGATTCAACAGATAATCTCCACATTATCCAAAGAGTGGATTGTCATTGGATTACCTCATTGACTGACTGTTGTTGCATATATACAAATTGGCCATGAAAGCGACAGCGAGCGATGGGGCACCTTCATCCCGTCTGTAGTCATATGCATCCTCATTATTGCTTGAAACATTTGTTGTATCATTGCCTGAGGTTGATCATAGGTGCGTACATTCCACATCAGCGAGGATTGCTTCAGCTTCACACCAACACCATCACCTTCTCTTTACTTCCATCAGTAAAAGCTTTACTTTGAAGTCCTCGAGAGTCCATCTTTCTCGTGTGGTTCTTTAAACTGCCTCTCAACATGTCCTTCTCCCGCTCATTTACATATCACACCTTTTTTGCCACTAACAACCGTGTAGTACCAAGCATTACATTGAGGCCTTCCTTTTGATTCGGGATACGAAAACAAGTCTTGGAGCCATAGGCAGAGGCACCTTGAGCGAGGGAGAGTTTGGATTTATCGACTGTGTCCGTCTGGAGGCTGGATTATATAGATAGTGGTTTAGAGTGGGATAGTGAGGAATCGTCTATATGATGTGTGGCGAAGCATCACCACTATAGTAGAATAATACACACGTGACGAGAGGCTACACACGATTTTCATGTTCAATTGATAGCAGTAGAGTCGTGAACTAGTATCATAAGGAGTTAATTCGACACATCTGATCTAGTATATTATAAAAACTTGATCATCTTTAGGTGATGTAAAAGAACCTGGTGTGTAAGATTAGACGAAGAAATATATAGATACTCTCTCGCTCTCTCCTATAGCAAATATCACACCTCACAAAAAAGATAAAAATAAATAAATTTATATAGAAGATTTAGTTGATTTGATTTAGATAAGACTTTTAGGAGTGAGAGTTGATTTCTTTTGTGGTTTTAAATTTTATTTCTCTAGTTGTATAGGTAATGATTAGATGTATTACGCGCAGATAGGCCTTAGAGTGTGGTTGTGTGTATAAAATGCCATACTTACTTCATCTACATATAGATATAATATCCAGAAAAAGCTGCACACACACTAAAATGTACATCGTCTCATATAAAGATCTCCATAACTCGAAATATAGAGAACGAATGTGTGAGAGTTTAAAGAATGTTCGAGGTGTGCACGAGAAGCGTTGAGAGAACACAGTGATGTGGTGAAATTGTTATTATTTAGAGTAGAACAATATACAATTAACAAAATATAGATAAAATCACATATCTAGATGAGTGAGAGAGCTAAATCAATAAATACTTATCACACAGAAATACAAGTATAAAACAGAGAGTGCCCTCTCCTCTCATAGCGCGATGAGACATGAGATATATATTTTTCTTATAAAATAGCGGGTGATGATGTATAACATCACTATATGGAATTGTATTGACATGATAGGCGCAGTTTTATATAATATATGAAAGGAATTATTAAAATAATTTATTTTTGTATTGATGAATAGTTGAATATGAATATAGAATGGAATTAGATTTTAATTTATTGAGATTTAAATTGGATAAATATGTTATGTGATGAATATAGTTATAGAGGACGCATAACATATGTAATTGATGTATACTCGAGATCCTCTATATATCTATATTTGTGTGTGAGTGAGTTAATTTTGTGGTTTGGTAGGAGGTGTTGGGATTGGTGTAGAAGAAGATTTTTGAGGTGAATGAAGAGATGAAGAGTGAATAAGAAAGACAGAGAGGAACACTCTATCTCTATGTTATACTATCTATACTCTGGTTAATAATAAAAAAAATGAATTTATAAAAAAAGAGATTTTTTTGTTGTATTAACATTTAAGGTGAAAGTAGGGAGTGTTTTTATTTAATAAATTTTTGGGTACATGTGGGGGGTGATTGGTATAAGATTTGATCTCTATTTTCAATCTCCTTTTCGATAACTATTCCATTCTTGTTCGATCCCATCTCGAACCAATCGTTCGACTTCCCTTAGTTTCTTCCCCCTAGTTCAGATCACACACACACACACACAGCTCGTTCATCTCACCATCGATCACTTCGTTCGAAACCCCATCGTTCGATCCCCCGATCGAACGTTTTTTGATTTCCCCTCTATCATCGTTCTCTGATTTCCCCCTTGTTCGAATCGTTTTATGATTATTTAATATTAATTCTTTTTTTTTATTATTAAAGGATGGTAGCTAATTTTATTATGTTAAATTAATTTTTTATTATTTTTATACCCCACGTTCGAAAGTCACGATTTTCCCCTTGTTCATCTTATATTTCCCCTCGTTCGAACGTTCTCGATTTCCCTTGTTCGAACCTCTTTAACTTCCCCTCGTTCAGCCTTCACCTGTTCGAACGCCTTTTTCGATCGCCTAGTTCGAACCAATCGTTCGATCTACAAAGAAAGAGCCGCCGTATCGATCGAAAAACACTAAAACTCGTTCACTCCCCAAAAAAAACGCTTTATTAACACTTTTTCTCGAACCAAACAACAAGACCAAAGAAAAAAACACTAGATCGTTATTGCTAACAAATGGTTTTGATTGAAATTAGACAATAAACATAAACATCTTTCAGACATCAATAATACAAAAACAAATAAATAATCATAAAAAACAACCTTACCTCTTTTTTTTTCAAATCAATTGAACAAAAATACACAAACCAAATCAATATCATCAATCTTGTAGGCTCTGATCACAATTTAAGATCCCTAATCATTCCTGTAAGAGCACAAATCAAATGACACCAAAGAATTAAACATTAAAGCGAACTTTTTATTAAAAGAAACAAAAAGAAGGCTACAAACCCTTAATGAGAATAATTAATGGAAAGCTAACCTAATTTGACTAAACTAGATATTTATCACTAACAGGGCATTGACTTAGGGCTTTCTATTTGAGCTTTTTACAACTTGGCCTTAATACATAATAAACATATGAAATAACATAATCTTACGAGCTAGACTTTTTGTCTGTATCATACGATGACCGAAGCTTCTTGTTCGGTATCCATTTATGGTGTCCTAACTGTTCCCACGACCCTAACCACCCTCAACATAGCCATATCTTGGTTTTGACCTTTCCTCTTTACTTGTGCCCAGGTTTAACCTATGGAATGCTGACGTTGTATGATCAGTCCACCAACACAAACTCAAAACAAACCACCACGAGACATTTGTCCAGTTTCTGGCATCCAGTGGGTTCACCATCTTAGGCCCCACCCTGCAATCCTTGGTAAAATGCCCAAATCGGTTGTAGTTCGTACACGTACAACAAGGTGACTCGGGGATATGGTGAAAGTTATAGTTTGTGCACTTGGGTGCCATACCCGTGTACTCTCTCCTCACATGATTAGTGGTTGTGGCAAAAACCTTCCCATTCCTAGCTCTCTTATTGTCACCCTTGACATTCCCTTCCTTACTTGACTCACCATCATTCCTTTTCAATGCTCTATTCCTTACTGCCTCATCGGTTAACACCCCAGCTTTTAGAATAGAATTCTTGATTGTAGAGGGCTCAGTTTCTGCCACCATCCCACGAATCTATGGAGCAAGACCATAGATGTACCTCTCAATCCTTTTGGTCTCAAGGGTAACCAAGTGAGGGACTATCCTAGCAAGCTCATGAAATCGGTCAGTGTACGCCGAATGACCAGCTCCAACTATATAGTGATTCCAAAACTCTGTTTCCAACCTCTGCATCTCATTACTTGGACAATATTCCTCTCTCATCAATGCCTTAAAGTTCTCCCAAGTCATGTCAACTGTGGCTGCCCGACCTCTAGTCTGGATCTCAGAGTTCCACCAGGTTAGTGCCTTACCAGTCAATAAACCGGCAGTATACTTCACTTTCTGGTGGTCTATACAGCCACTCATATCTTGTACTGATTCCATCTTCTCGACCCAGCGAATGTAAGCTACTGCACCACCCATACCATCAAACTCCTTCGGCTTATATGCCACAAATTCCTTGTATGAACATCCATTCCTAACGTTTCCCACATTAACATTCCTTTCCTCATGGATGCTGTCGTCAGCGGCGTCGCCGTTTTGACTTCCAATGATCCCCTGGTTGCTAACGTGATCACCTACTTAGGCGACGATAGTAGGTAGTAGGTCTTGTAACTGCTGAGCGATGACAGTAGCAAAGTCAGGGACTTCGCCAATACCTCTATTCGCTCTGTTACCTCGACCACCTCCTTAGCCACCTCGGACACCTCCTTGGCTACCTCAGCCACCTCCTTGGCTACCTTGGCCACCTTGTCCACCAGTTTGTCCTCTTCCTCTGCCCGCTTGTTCTCCAGTCCTTCCACCTCCTCTACTAGCCTGTCCACCCGTCCTTCCACCTCGTGTTGTGGCTGTGCGTCGACCAGCATTGCGAGTTGTCATTGTTGGAGCCATTATCTACACGAGGGAGGATATAGGTGAACATTAGGTAGGTAGGAAATTTTACATATAAATGACACTACTTATACTATTTATCGAATTGCGGCCTAAGGTCTCAACACTAAATTGAGTGAGTAGGATTGCCAGGTCCGCGTAGGATGTGATGCATCTATAATTGCGTTGGCCATCGTATTTATATATGCATCCTTTCCTAGTTATACCAAGTATCTAGCCCACACATCCTAGTGATTGACTTATCTAATACGATAGACGATAGATGATAGACGATAATTACGTGCAAAAGTAAGTATAAGCGGAAACCGCACACTTAGTTCCTATTATGCAATCTATATGAAGGTTCCTAAGTTATAGTCTAGGACAAACCACCTAGTTCTCTATAACCAAGGCTCTGATACCAATTTGTCACACCCCGACTAAGGCAGAAACACGAGGCGTGACGGAGGATTGATCGTCATAACACATGGTAACAATATAGAGAATACTAAAAATGCATACCAATTAAAAGGTGTCATGACATCCTCCGAACACAAGTGGAACCTTGTGCCGTGACTATCGATTTACATCACATAGTTGAATTATTACAAAACCAAACTCCCTACTCGGAGAAATATAGTCTAAGATGATTCAAAAACATAACCATGAAAACAAGTCTTAGAAATGCAATCTTCCAAACAAGATCCCCACAGGATTAGCTTAAGTCTGCTAAGACAACTATCCTGATCTCATCGAGCATTGGCTTTACCTGAAAATGATACTCGAAAAGGTCAACATAAAGTTAGTGAGCTCGTAGGTTTAGAGTATAAACCCAGTTGATGTGCCATAGTTTTAGTAGGACAATTATGTAATAATAGCTGAGTGAAAGCATGTATACATAGCAATCCAATAGACATTTGAAATCATGGCAATCCAATAGACATTTGAAATCATAGCATTTAGATTATCCCGACCATTCGTCAATGGTCCACGCGTTGAACTTTTCCTCCGCACCTAAGGCCTACCAGCTGGAGATAACATAGGTCGGTAAATGATATATGTATGTACTCATATTGAATGCATAAGCATATGCACCCGAGCATGTGTACTTAAAGTTGATGCGTAGGAGTTTGAAAACGTTTTGTTTTACTGTTTTTAGTAGTATTGATTGTGAGATGGTTGGTGATTTAGATTCGAAGAAGATATGTCAGAGAATGTATGTTAGGTTTTATATACTTGTACTATTTAATGAAAATAGACAAGTAAAACACGTGCCTTACATAATAGGCAATAAGTAATAGGTTCCGGTAATCTATTCGGTAGCCAAGAGTTACATAGTTTAATTGTATTTATTATAAGTAATGAAACGTTTTAATTACACTATACAACTTAAAGAAGTTTTATAATTTATAAAACTATTAAGATATATTTTTCGTCTTTTAGTCGATTATTAAAATAATTATTTTTTTTGTTACTTCGTCTTTTTGTTGGATTTTTAAGAAAGTATGTTTTAGTAAAAATATTCTAAGTATAATATTTTGATGAAATTTCGGCATGACCCGTTAGTTTATAAAACGTTTTCCAATGTTTTAAACCTCATTTCCCACCATTTTCCTCAAATAATTCAACTTCTGACAAAATGCCAAAATCTACCTTTCCGTGACGTTTATCAAAACACATTTCTCCAAGCAACTATTTTAACTATACAAGTATAAATTATTTCAAAAAAATCCGTCTTAAACATTCAGAATGACTAGTTTTTGCTTATTGGGCCTTAAGGCCCATTATTAGTCCAAAACCTTAATTTTAGTTTTTAAAATCCGATTTAGGCCCAACATCAAAGCCCATTAATAAAACAAGCCCAAAAATTAATGAAGACAAAATAAGCCCAACAAATAAGCTACAAAAATAAGCCAAGGCTCACGAGCCCAAGCCTAAGCCACAGTTTGGCTTGGTTTGTTGGGTAGTGGCCATATAAGCCCATCATTAAGCCATACAAGCTTATTTATTAAGCCGATAAGCTACAAATATTTCTAGATATCAAAATAAGCTACAACAAAAGTCATAAAATAAGCCATGACCTCAAAAAGGTAGCAAATAAGTCGCGGCTTATTTGCCCCTTATTGGGCCTAAAACCAAACAAGCCCAAAATAAGCCGTATAAGCTTAAAAATAAGTCGATAAGCTTTGAAAATATGACGAAAGTTGTAAATAACCAAAACCATTTTCTTTTTGTTCCTTTTTGTTTCCGAAACCATATAAGCCCAAATAAGCTTACCAAAGCTTATTAATAAGCAAATAAGCTATAAGCTTTATAATGTAAATAATATTATTTGACCAACACAACCATCACATTAAAATGACAAATCTTTGTTTTCTTTTCTTTTCTTGTTTGAACCGAAACGCACCCTTAATGTGTTTTTATAAACTTTTCGCTTTCGATTTTTAGCAAACGCACCGTACAACTATCATCTATGCATCATTAAGCATTTAAAAGTACATAGATTTTTGAAACAAAATGACTTACAAAAGAGGGTTTTGAAGATGAGATTAACACGAAAATAACAACCCAAACGTTGTTTTTATGTACCAACAACCATTAGCATCAACCCGAAAACGTTTATACCTTCATGTTCTTGAATCAAAGTTGGAAAAATGAAGTGTTTTGGTGTGTGTGTGGTCGGACGCAAGAGAGAAAAAGGAAGGGGGAAGAGGAAATTTTCTATGTTGTGTGATGTGTGTGTTTTTTTGAAAATCAAATAGGACACTTAGATGCTATCTTGGACAAGCCTCCTAAAATAGTGCCTTGTTGTTCCCCTTGTGGGGTTCGACCGACCATGGCATCCTAGGGGGTTCCTAGGTTCGTTATGTCACTTGTCGGGTTGTCTATCGCTCTTAGTTCATGATTAAATGTGACCCGCATGTTCTTGTAATATTTAATGAATGCAAAAAGTATGTTTAGTTAAACTTTGAATATTCACACCATAGGTCTTACAGTTAAACTGCCTTAGATTTAGTATGGACCATGGATAGACGTGCAAGAACGTGTTGTTTGACATTTTAAGCCGTTTGCGGGACAACCTCCTAGAAATTGATCTAATAAAGATATAATCATCCACAATAAGATAATTAAAGAAATAACTAAACTATTGATTAAATATATTATAAACTGACTACCTTAAATACGGTAACTGTTCTGACTGTAACAGTAAAGTCAATAAAACAAAGTACTAAATAGAACATCCTGAGACTGAAAATCCGCAAAGGCTATAGAGTAAGGGCTGGGGCTATGGCTTATATTATAAGTCGAAAGCTGAAGCTTATATTTTTATAAAGCTGTTTGGCGAATTAGTTGGAGGTGAAGCTTATTAATGTAAAATTTCATAAAACTACATAAAATTAAATTCATATATATTTTCAGCTTTTACATAATAATACATTATATTTTCAAGGGTATTTAAGTAATTTGACTAACTCTAAACCCCCATAAGCCCCTCTTTATGGGCTTGGGCTTATGGAGACTTATGACTTATAAGCCCTTCCATAAGCCCGCGTGACAAACGAGTATT
>BQNB010032603.1:28677-53027 GCA_026074375.1 Tanacetum coccineum | reverse complement strand
CGTTTTAAGCCCGATTCTCGCGTTTCTTATGTCCATCTTTTCGTATTAAGACGGGTTATCATAAATTGACATTTTTGAAAGTTCTATATTTTTATGAGGTTTACAAAAATATAACTTTCTGTCATGAATAGTAACTTTTATAAAAATAGTTTTTATAAAAATTTACGACTCTTATCATTTTGGAATCCTAAAAATGTGTATTATTTATTAAAAATACTAACCCTTGCTGTTTGAAATTTTTATAAAAATTCATTTACGACTTCGTTTATTAACGTATAACTCGTTTTTAACGTAACTTTTTCGTTATTAATCCGTTTAACAAGTTTCTTACTTTTTCGGAATCGTCGTGAAATGTATTATCTTATAAAAATATAAAATGGGTATGTTAAATTTCGAATTTTGGACAGCAAGATTGATTGAGTTTGTTAAGTCCATTTTTACCCTTTTCTTTATACTTTACCACTTTTGTATTTTCCCACAATCTCATATATCATATATATTATAATTAATACATATATTAAGTGTCCCTTGTCCATCCAAGTCCTCATGTGTCCAAGTTACCAAGGTTAACTAATCCATGATAATACTTAAAATTATAACTTTACTTAAGAAATCTCTAATTTACTAGTTTTGTCAATAATCATTTTTATACATAACCAAATGGGTACAAGTGTATTTGTAAGAACCCGAATTTAAGGTCACTACTATTTAATAATCTCATAATTAATTTATAAATTTTAAACAAATTACTTTTAATTTCTTTAAGTTGAAACATATTATGTAGTTATGAAAAACCCTAATTTACTCATAATCATGTTTACTCCAAAACAATATGATATAACATTTTCTCATCCTTTTTAACATAATGTAAGTATTAACACAACATATGCATAAGTAATCCATGTGGCCATTTCAAGTGAAAACTAATTTTTCATGATTAAAACCTAAATGGTGATTTAAGCTAAATAGAAATATCATATGCATAATAATGAAAATTATAGCAACATAAAGAGTTTAAATGGACCTTATGAAGAATGATTATGATGATGTATAAGTACTAAACCCTTGTTTAGCCACAAAAACCAAGCTTGCACTTAATAAACCCTAGCTTTCCTTCACTAAACCCTAGCTTCCTTTTTCTTGATTATTACTTGAATATGGTTAACCAATGCTTGCAAATGCCTTAGTACATCTTAGAATATGTGTATATAGAAGTGTATGGATTGTAGAAAAATTTGTATGGGTTTGGTTGGGTGGTGATTGTATGCCGTAGCATATAAGGGCACAAAGAGAGAGTTTTGTGAATTTTTATCTAAGTGTGAAGTGTGTATGAGTTACTTGCTAGCTATGTGCATGTATATAAGATGTATAATGAGTCAAGGGAACATAAGGGGAGTCTTAGGTATGGCCTTAGTCTTAGTCATTGGTCAAGGCATGGTAGGGATGGTGCATGTCCTCAAATAGTTGAGAACATCCCATGAAAACATGGAATTGTGTTCTCAACTTGCATTTCTTGTTCTTTTCTCTCTATATCCGGTTTTAGTAGCTTATGTATGATAATATTGACTAAATTTTGGGTATTGGGTATAAACGTGGGTATTTGTTGAAGCGTAGAAAAGTTTTTGTGGTTCCGGGAGTGCCTAAACGCAATTTATCGCGAAACGTATACACTTTACGTATCCGATAAAAATAAAATGAACAAAGTTAATAATTATCCTTAAAATAATTATATAACCCTTGCTTAATGTAAACATTTAATTGTTTGATGCCCGTTTACATTGAACGCTAATTTTTGGCGTACGCGATTTAACCTAACGTTTACAATTTCAAGCAAACATGTACAATACAAAAGGTACATTGTGGATTTGTTGACGTCGTCAATGAACCTTGAAATCCAAGTGTGTTATTAGACTTCCCCGTTAAACGAGCCTTGTCCTCAAGGCTCACAATGCAGCACTTGACGACGGTGTGGTCTTGGTGAAGAGGTGTGGATATTTCTTCTTGAATTGGTCATACGCTCCCTCGTATTACTCATGGACCTCTCTTGGGGTCCATCGAACTTTGACCAATGGGATCCGACTTCTCTTCAACCGTTTAACTTCTCGGCCTACTATTTCTACCGGTTCCTCAACAAAATGAAGTTTGTCGTCCAAATTAAGTCCATCCAACGGAACGGCTAAAGGTTCGTCGGCATGACACTTCTTCAGGTAGTTAAGTACATAAAACGTATTATGGACTTTTCTGCTCAATCTTCTGGAAGTTCAAGCTTGTAAGAAACTGCTCAACCTTTTCTATCACCTTAAAACGGTCCAAAATAACTAGGCGTTCTACTTTCCCCGGTTTCGCCAAACGCCTCGACCCCTTTCCAAGGCGAGACCTTAAGCATGACTTTATCTCTGATTTGGAATTCCATTGGTTTACGCTTCAAGTCAGCGTAACTCTTCTGTCGGTCACGAGCGGCTTGCATCCTTTGCTTTATCTGAATGATTTCTTGGTGCGTTTCTGGGGATTAGTTCGGACCCGAGTATCTGACGCTTTCTCCAACTTCAGTCTCTCCAACAAAAGGTGTGAGCGACATTTCGACCATTAAAGTGCTTCAAATGGTCGCCTTTGATAGCTAGCGTGATAGCTATTGTTATATGAGAACTCGACTATTGGCAAATGGTTAACCCAACCCTTTCCAAAGTCGATCGCACTGGCACGCAGCAATCCGATGACGTTTGGTTTGTCCTTCTCACTTTGCCCGTCTGTTTTGTGGATGGTATGCGGGGTACTCATATCCAGTTTGTACCCAAAGCGCTCCTGAAGTGGACTCTCCAGAAATTATATCTGCGAACTCGTGTCACGATCGCAACTTGATTGAGACGGGTATCCCATTGCCTCGTGACTCTTCATTTAAGTACACAATCTTGCAATGTTTATCAAAGGATATCGGTTTCTCTCATTGGGGTGAAGATCGCAGACTTAGTGAGTCGGTCAACGATCACCCAAATTGTATCATAGCCTTGAGACGACTTAGGAAGCTTACGTGACAAAATCCATGGTGATCGCTTGCTCCACTTCCATTCAGGGGATCTTAGGTTGTACCAACAATCCTGATGGCCTTTGATGTTCAGCCTTGGACCTTAGCACAGGTCAAACACTTGTTAACATAAGTGGCTATGTCGGCTTTCATGTTGGGCCACCAATACAATTCTTCTTCATGTCATGATACATTTTGTCGGGGAACAACACGGATGAATAGGAGTATTTTGATGTTGGGATTCTGTGCATGATTACAGTCCGCAAATCGCCATAACAAGGTAACCAATTCCTGCCATTTAGGCACAGGGTTCCATCCACACGTGGTTCCAACTTTTGTTCTCTAATAGCTTCTGGAAATTTTGCATTTTTAACCAACATTCCCCCATCGTCTTCACTCTTTAATGTTACTCGGGGTTTTCGCGATTCGGTCTGTGCATTTAGATCCTGTTGGGATGGTCCAAACATTTTTAGTCATAACAAGCCTAGTACTCTTACGTTGGTGGTTTTTCTCGTTTCTTTCCCTGCTTAAAGGCGTCTAGCATCGACATTTGCTTTCCATCGGGTGTTCAACGGATATATCGCATCGTAATCACTTTAGCAAAACTCTAACCTTCGTCGTTGCCTCATGTTCAACTCTTTTTGATCTAAGGATGTGTTGCAAACTCTTGAGGTCGCTGTGAACTCGTACACTTGGTTCTGTTGATAAATATGTCTCAGATTCTTTTTAGTCGCGAACACCACTGCCACCGAGTTCTTATTCAGGAGTTGTGTAGTTTTTTCATGAATCTTCTACTGTCGTGATGCATAAGAATATCAATTTTTTACCTCTGCCTCAACACCAGCGCCCAAACCCCTTCTTGAAGCGTCGCAGTATTGCGATGAATCTTAGCTTCCTTGGGTAATGCAAGCGATTGGTGCATCTGCAAAACTTTTTGCATTTCAACAGACCTGAAAAGCTTTTGCGTCTTGTTTATCGCCCCATTCAAACTTAACCTTCTTCTGGGTGAGCTTGGTCATAGGTTTGGCGATCTTAGAAAACCCTTCGATAAATCTTCGATAGTATCCAGCAAGACCTAAGAATTGACGAATCTCCGTTGGTGACTTAGGAGATGTCCAATCCTTAATGGATTCAATCTTGGCTGGATCTCGTTGTATTCCTTTTAATATCGTTCACGTGACCTAAGATAACTGACCTTAGGATCTCTAAATTTTACATTTGGAAGAGACTTTGCATACAACTACCTCTTTCTTTAACAACTCCATATTATATTCAGATGCTCTTCTTGTTCTTTCTTGTTTTGGAATAGATTCAAATATCATCAATTAAAGCATCACAAAATTTTCAGATATGGTTTGCAAACCGATTAATAAGGTCCTATGAATACGGCAGCAGTGCAGTTTGTCAATCCCAAACGGAATTAACTTGAAATTCGTAATGGTAGTAACGACGTCCTGATGGCTGTCTTCGGAATGTCTTCGTCACCGACACCCTCAATTGGTGATATCTGATCTTAAGTCTATCTTCGAGTAGGACTCGACCCTTGGAGATGATCAAATAGGTCTCTCAATTCTTGGAGAGGATAACGGTTCTTCACCATTAGTTTATTCAATTCCCAATAATCAATGCACATCCGGAATGATCCATCTTCTTCATGTCAAACAGACTGGAGACCCCAGGCGTGAGGGAAATGGACTTATTAAAGCCTTTTTGGATAGCTCCTTCAGTTGGCTCAGATAACTCCTTCATTTCGGAGGGCGCCCATCGCGATAAGGTGCCCGTCCGCTAATGGTACGACCAGGTACCAAATAAATTTGAAACTCCATTTACTCGAGTCGGGGAGAACCGGCAATGTCTTCAGGAATATACTTTTGGAAAGTCTTAATCGATGGGTATGTCCTCACGTCGTCTTCCTCTCTGACTTGTCTTCAATCTCTTTTGTAGTGACATTTTCTTTTTTTTTTGCCCAGAAGATAGGAAACCACCTTTTCCATGTACTTCTGCGTTTTAGTGCCAAGAAATGATGTTTAATCCGTTGTAACATTTCCATGGGTACATTCAATCACCGTGTCTTGATCAAGGTTTTTTTTTTCCAGGGTTCGCGAACATTCTTCTTGGCACATGAAAGAACCGCTGGTTGCTTCGCACAACCAATACATACGATTATAGCATCAAAAATAACCAAGTTTCATTAACGGCAATTAAGTTTATGTTGTATGGTGGTTTAGGGAAGTTTAAACTGTGCAACCCATTAAGTTATAAGTGTATAACCGATTATCATCCCGTCGGCTAGTTCGACATCATAATAGGGTCATTGGGTGGTGGTGTGATGTCAATTTGGGAGCTAAATGTAGTGGACACAAAACTTTCGATCGGCACCCGTATCAAAACAAGACATAGCATACGCGGTTGTTTGAAGAAACGTAACCGCAACGACGTTATCTGATTTTGTCCCCGCGTTTCCAACACATACACCTTTGATGGAGGGCCCTGTCATTTCCAGCTTGATTACCACGGTTGCTTTGTGGTTCTCAGCTGTGGACATTCCTTTCTGAGTGTCCCTGAGCACTCTACACTCAAAACAAGTAGGTTTATGACCCGTATCCGTGTGCCTTCTGGTTGTTTTTGTTGTATGGACTTTTCACGCTATTACCCCTACAATCACGGGCGAGGGTTGACCGTACTTGTTGCATTTTATATCACTTTGGAGAACACGGATCCATCTATGGTGTAATTGATACTTTTGGGCATAGGGGTCTAGTATTCCCCCATATGGTTTCTTATCAACTGAAGTCAGCAGTGTATGCCCTGCGGTGTATTGGTCTCTTGTTTTAGTTGTTGTTTTTGGTTCTGGTTGTTTCTAGAAGTGTTTTCTAACTTCACTCTTGTTCAGCTTGTCTCTCTGCAATGGTACCTGACTCTCTTGTCCATCATTTATGTGGCCATTTCGATAGCCTCCTGAATGTGGTCTTTGGTTTGAAGCCACATTGTTTCCCTGGATCTGTCGGTCAATCCTTCCGACATATCTTTCAATTTTATCTGCCTCCTCTGGGAACACTTCTAACACACACTAGTTGTGCTAGCTCTTGATACCGTTGGTTGTATTTGACCCACATCAAGTACCTATCACCTTCAAGTTCCATACTCAGCCTCTGCTTCTTCATTTCGTTTCGTGGACAATATTTGTCAGTCATCTTCTTCTTCAGGCGAGATCTCCAAGTCATCGAGTATGCATACATCATGAGTAAAGTCAAACATGAATTTCCACCATGTTTGTGCACCTGTAAAAGGACAAGTAGCAAATTTGATCTGGACTTTCCCACGTAGGCAGTCTGCTTAATTCGGAAGACAGTCTCCATTCTTTCAAACCATTGGGTTAACTCAACCACTCCCTCGGTGCCCTTGAAGTACAGAGGTTTGCACTTCATGAAATCCTGGTAAGTGCACTCTCTAGCAATGCGTTCAGATCCCCTGACACCGTTCCCGAAGAATGGATATCAGTGCTATTCACTAGTTGGCATCAACGTAGCGGCCAGAGCGACACTGATCTTTCGTTAATCATAGATTGGAGTTGGGCATTAGTGACATTAGTGGTTGTGGTTGTGTTGGGGCTGGTGTTGTCGGATTGCCCGTGTTGACCTCGTGGCTCTTTTTGGTGCCATTTCTTCAATCATAAGATAAAATACATTATACCGTTAGATTTCATAAAATCCTATAACCACGACTTGACATATCCAATGATACTAAAGTGGATCGCATCACACAGTGAAATGTACAACTAGAATTGTAATTAACAATGATATAACCAAATCGACATTCATTCATCACAAATTCGATTTTTAAACATGACATAATACCATCATTCCATATATAACTTGGAAAACATACATGATTGGTTCTTGATACAAAATGATCATAATGTTAGGTTACAACAAAAGAAAACATAATAACCCTAAGCCTTACTAGCCGGGATTCACCCCGTAATACTTAGTAGGCTAAATACAAAACGACTAGCCATAACAAAGTCTAATCTAAGAACTGCTACCAGCCCTATGGCCAGCTACGGCGGTTGCAGAGACCCCAGCGGGTCCCTGCTGTCCTGGTAAGGCCGAACCTGCCCCTTGTATTAGTCATCACCTGTCCTGTAAGGCTGTAACCTGCCCCTGCGGGTGGTGACCAGTCCCTGAGTGGAATGTCTCTCTCTGTAGTGTTGCATAGCAGTCAATGGCTGTATAAGATGCTGTTGTCGAGTGCGATAAGCGCTATTAACCTCTCTCATCTCCTCACGCCTCCTGCGGTCTGTTTAGCAAATCAGAAAATCGTTCTATGTCTCCTGTGGTCCGCTGTCTATGACTGTAACTTTGTGAGATTTCTCTTCGCACATCTGTGCATGAACTGTGGTGCGTAGGGGAAATAACCCCAGCCATGAGCAGATCGCTAGCACGCTCATCGCTCTCGTCCTCAAGCCTCTTAGACTTCCAGCCTCAGTCATCAATGACGCTGACGTGTATGTGCTTGGTCCACGTAATGTCTCTATAATAGCATATTGACCTCGATCGGCAATAACTTGTCTCTGTGCTGCTAGTCATCTACCTGTGTAGATCTCTTCTGTATCCGCCTAACCATAGTCTCAAACTCTATCATGTGTGCACCAACTCTGTATCGGTACTAAACTTAGAGCTCCTGGTAATGTATCAAACCATCTTCCTCCCTTGAATCTGTTTTCCATATCCGACTAATCTCTTCTGAGTCACGTCTGATCAGTCTGAGACATCTGTGGGGCGGGACAACAAAGCCGTAATCTGCCCTAAGGTACTCCCAGCTGGTCTAGGCAGCAGCAGCGGCGGAGCTCTCCTCGACCTAATACCTGGGACACCTGGTGCCGAGACCTAAACCCATCTCTTCGGTGGTACAGTTAACCTGGTCTGTCTCTCTATGTAGTGGTGGGGATGAAGTAGGAGCTGATGTGGCAGGGTGGTGGTTGCATCTGTATGGTGGGGAAGAGGTATGAAGGGTGGTTCGGTAATGGTAGTGAATGGGATGTTGCTGCAGCCTCAGCTCTCATCCGAATCAGTAAGCAGCTCGATAGCACAATGATCTAATAGGACTAGGATGGTGGTGCTGTCATACAGGTGGAGTGGTGATAATGGCAGGAACTCTGTGGTGTGATGAAGACTCATGGAGATAGTCGGTGAATGCTGGTGGGAAGATATAGCAAGTTATATGGCTAACATCAGAATCAGTACCACTGCTTTGGTTCCGGGGTAATGGCTTCTGAATAGTAATCCTTGCAGTCATACAGGTATGCTAGGGTGAGGTGGTGGTGTAGAATGCAGACTATTCAGTCTCAATTGGCCTCAGTCTACTACGCTGACGGGCGCTAGTAGTGGTAAGCAACAACTACAGGGTAGGCAGGAGCTAGGTGCCTCCTCCTCCGACATCCTCGTTATTCTCGACATCCATATCGTCATCCTATCCTCCTCATAGCACTCGATATCCATATCGTCATCCTTATCCTCCTCTGATGTCCATCTCGTTCTGTTCCGATCATCTCCTTCCTTCAGCCGGATAGTCAATAGGATCCTCCTCAGGGTCAATCATCGCCATCCTCCTTCTGGATATGCCATCAGGATCTGGACTCAGCACATAATTTGGTGACTGTACAATAGGTGAGGCTTCCTCAGCATACGGCTGGTCCTCAGCAACGATCTCGTCATCATCATGCTCCGGACCTGGAACATAATCAGGTGAAGGTGGTGCATGCCATGGCTCCTTCCCGGGACGGTACATGATCTGAGATGGTAGGTGCTGTTGAAGCGGCTCTAAGATGGGTCCTCATGCATGTAAGGTGGATCTGGGAATACTATGGTCATCAGGCTCTAGGTGAACCATTATATCCGATTAGTACCACATATGGGATCTGGGAGATTTGTTGTTGTAACCTTGTTTCGTACGATACTCCCTGCTCATGACTGAATCTGAAAATTCAAAATAGCTTATATTAGTATTTAATATAAAGACTCTTATAGTAATATACATTTATAATCCTAACATGTATATTAAATGTGAATGCATCTAGTCCAACCAACTAATGCAGCAAGTAGTGTATGCATGAATGTATGCACATATGTATGTCCGTATACAACCCCGTTGTATAAATTCGTTGTTTGAAATTGGTATTAGTCCAGCAAAAACATTTTGACATAGGTTTCTCTATAACCGTGGATCTTGATACCAATTGTAAACCCCAAATTGGGATCGCAGTGAGTTGGGTCCGGGGCGTGTTACTTCATGATTTTCAAACAACACAAGATGGATATATTGAATGACAAAAAGTAGTTTGAAAATGATACATTGGATTTACAAAGTCATTGTTACAAACAGCCCTTAGCTTAACTTGTTCACTTTAATCAAATACAAAAGATTTTCAGCATAACTGATCAACAAAATGAAATGCGACAAATTCTTTAATGCAAGACATCAAATCAAAACCACCTATGTATTCCATCGCACTTGTGCTTATTGATCCCCTAAAAAAACATTGCTTCTAAAAACGTCAACAATCTGTTGGTGAATTCATAGGTTTGATAAATCATATATTGTAGGACCACAAGATTTCCCAAGTGTATGATAACTTGCCTACAGATGCAGATACATATAATGTAATTTCGTTGCTCTAAGCTCCATGACACTGATGATTGTCGTGTATGTATACCAAATTATTGGCCTACATTGCCCGTGGATGTTGTTGTAACCCGCAAACATCCATATTATTCGATATGGTATACGTTCGTTTGTCCAGTGATAGCTAATCACCCGAACGGGTGTTGTCTAAACCCATAGATCATATTAATAACATTCGCAGCTCAACAATTAACAGTCAATGATAATGGGCTCAGATATGGGTTATCGCTACTTAGCAACACGTAATCCATAACTTGAAACTTAAACCACTTGTGTCCAATTGTAAAGCATTGCATGTTTTTCACCCTAAAAACTTTGTAAAAACAAAAGCATGTAGAAACGTGGGGCTATGAACTCACCTTGAGTGAGTAATGCCAAGTGTATCACAAATAACGCGCCACGCGAATTGATAAAATGCAACCTAATTAAATTAAGTTACGTATATGTACCGTGGTCTTAATCTAACAACATTGAATTATAATCTAATTGTTGTTACATCGTACTAATCGTTCGGGTATCATAATTAAAGAGGTCATGACATGCCGTTCGAGGAGTTTAGGACTACTTTAAATCGTAAAATCCAACAATCGTCGAAAACGCACATCCGAAGAGGCCTCATTATGAAACTCCCTAGTAATATAGTACTTTGATAACCACATAATATTCTATATAGCTCAATCACCAACTAATGGTTTTGGTACAATTATATTTTTACGCTTAATCGTTTTATTAATTTAACTCGTTTAGTAACAAACTGGCGTTACTTTCGCGTTTTAAGCCCGGATTCTAGGTTCTTATGTCCATCTTTTCGTATTAAGACGGGTTATCGATATTTGACATTTTCATAAATTTTGTCCCCTGATGAACAGTAACTTTTACTGGTCTATAGGCTGACATGTGTTTTTATAAAATTCGTATTAGTCGGTCGTAAAACCAGTTTAAATGTCGTATTTTATTCGTTATAGCTCCGTTTTTAATGATTCTTTCGAGGACGTTCTCGTATTTGAAAGTTCTATATATTTATGAGGTTTACAAAAATATAACTTTCTGTCATGAATAGTAACTTTTATAAAAATAGTTTTATAAAAGTATTAATTGTCGTAAACTCGCGAAATTCATAACTCGTTCGTTATTAATTGAAAAATTACGATTCTTATCATTTTGGAAATCCAAATAATATGTATTTTTTATTAAAATACTAACACTTGCTGTTTGAAATTTTTATAAAAATGTTTTATAAAAAAATTTGATTTACGTTTCTTCGTTAATTAATAGTTTAACTTCTTGTTTTTAACGTAACTTTTTCGTTATTAATCCGTTTAACAAGTTTCTTACTTTTTCGGAATCGTCGTGAAATGTATTATCTTATAAAAATATAAAATAAGTATGTAAAAATTCGAATTTGGGACAGAATGTTTGCTTGGGTTTGTTGAATCCATATTTGATCTTTTCTTTATACTTTGTTACTTTTGTATTTTACCATATGTCTCATATATCATATATTTTATAAATCATACATATGTGATGTGTCCTTTGTCCATAATAGTCCTTATGTGTCCAAGTTACCAAGGTTAACTAATTCATGATAACACTTAAATCATAACTTTACTTAAGAAATTTCTAATTTACTAGTTTTGCAAATAATCATTTTTATACATAACCAAATGTGTACAAGTGTATTTCTTTCCATATGACCTTATTTTAGTGTTCTATTAACATGATTAAAAGTCCATAATCAATATTAACATGTCTTTTGTATTACTTTCTCTTGAAACATATTATGAAGTATTATAAACCCTAATTTACCCATAATCATGTTTACACCAAAACAATATGATACAACATTTTCTCGTCCTTTTTAACATAATGTAGGTAATAACACAACATATATAAAAGTAATCCATGTGGTCATTTCAAGTGAAAACTTTATTTTCATGATTAAAACTTAAATGGTGATATAAGCTAAATAGAATGATCATATGCATAATAATGAAAGTTATAGCAACATAAAGAGTTTAAATGGACCTTATGAAGAATGATTATGATGATGTATAAGTACTAAACCCTTGTTTAGCCACAAAAACCAAGCTTGCACTTAATAAACCCTAGCTTTCCTTCACTAAACCCTAGCTTCCTTTTTCTTGATTATTACTTGAATATGGTTAACCAATGCTTGCAAATGCCTTAGTACATCTTAGAATATGTGTATATAGAAGTGTATGGATTGTAGAAAAATTTGTATGGGTTTGGTTGGGTGGAGCTTGAATGCCGTAGCATATATGGAAGAAAAAGGGAGGTTTTGGTTTGATTTCTCTAAGTGTAAAGTGTATATGAGTTACTTGCTAGCTATGTGCATGTATATAAGATGTATAATGAGTCAAGGGAACATAAGGGGAGTCTTAGGTATGGCCTTAGTCTTAGTCATTGGTCAAGGCATGGTAGGGATGGTGCATGTCCCTAAATAGTTGAGAACATCCCATGAAAACATGGAATTGTGTTCTCAACTTGCATTTCTTGTTCTTTTCTCTTTGAATCCGGTTTTAGATACATATGTATGATAATATTGAGTAAATTTTGGGTATTGGGTATAAACGTGGGTATTTGTTGAAGCGTAGAAAAGTTTTTGTGGTTCCGGGAGTGCCTAAACGCAATTTATCGCGAAACGTATACACTTTACGTATCCGATAAAAATAAAATGAACAAAGTTAATAATTATCCTCAAAATAATTATATAACCCTTGCTTGATGTAAACATTTAATTGTTTGATGCCCGTTTACATTGAACGCTAATTTTTGGCGTACGCGATTTAACTTAACGTTTACAATTTTAAGCAAACCCGTACAATTCAAAAAGGTACTTTGTGAATTTATTGATGTCGTCAATGACTTGAAAACACAGGGTGTTATAGACTTCCCCCGTTAAACGAGCCTTGTCCTCAAGGCTCACAATGCAGCACTTGACGACGGTGTGATCTTGGCGAAGAGGTGTGGATATTTCTTCTTGAATTGGTCTTCACGCTCCCACGTATACTCAGGACCTCTCTTGGAGTTCCATCGAACTTTGACCAATGGGATCCGACTTCTCTTCAACCGTTTAACTTCTCGGTCCACTATTTCTACCGGTTCCTCAACAAAATGGAGTTTGTCGTCCAAATTAAGTCCATCCAACGGAACGGCTAAAGGTTCGTCGGCATGACACTTCTTCAGGTTAGATACATGAAACGTATTATGAACTCTGCTCAACTCTTCTGGAAGTTCCAGCTTGTAAGCCACTTCTCCAACTCTTTCAATCACCTTAAAAGGTCCAACATACCTAGGGTTTTTAGCATGTTTATCTCAGGTAATTGAGCAACTTATGGGACGGAGTGGCATGGACATGAAGATGGCTAAAACGTTTTATCACTTACATTTTATGTTTCTAGATTTTGGGATATGCCTTTGTAAAACTCTAATTTTAAATGAATGATAACGTATCTTTTGAACAAACGTCTCTTTTGAGTTGTTTTCTATGATTATGATTGTTGTATCCATGAAGTAATACCCCAGATTAGCTTCCGCTGCTATATGTAAAAATGGGGGTGTTACAAATTGGTATCAGCGCCATGGTTATAGAGAACAAGGTCAAAACCTTAACTATAACCACATTTCTTTTTCTAGCCATCAAAGTCCTCCGTGCCACTACATTCCGGATCAGTATGTAAAGATACATAACTATTATACTATACCATAAATAACTTATGTTATTTACGACTGGGTTGTTAACAGAACGATGTCTTCTCCCAACCACTCTACTTCTGATATTGAGGATGCTTTTTCCTCTATGAATATTCTTAACTATACTTCGGTCTCATCGGATTATTTCCCAGCTTCATCGGGAAGCAGTTCTTTTAACTCTTCGGAAAACTCTAAAGATAATATGATCCCACCAGTATTCTCATCTTTCTACAATAATCCTTGTTTAAAGGACGTACAAGCATTTTATGCTAATATATTATCAATATTCAACCACCATATCCTTATTACTTCACCAGCTATTTTAACTCTATCTCCCGTATTACCACCATCACTACTATTTGATCCTCGATATTTCTTTGTTCTTGAAGAATTATTACCACCTAAGAAGCGAATCTGTTCTACATCTTCTTCCTCAACTACGTTATCTAATTCATCTTGAAATCAAACTCGTAATTAGGTATCACCATCTTTCCTCAGTTATACCCTACCCCCACCTCATATATTTGAAAGAGAAAATGTTCAATTAAGATGGTATCTGAAACAGCATGAGGGACAAAATTGAAATATATTTTGAATACGTAGATGAAACTCTAACTCCACCACATCGAGAAAATGGAGGAAGGACATATGTGATAAGAATATCATACAAGGATAGTGATAATCTAAAGATTGAACTTGAGAAAGTCCGTTCTCAGATTATCAAACTTCAAAAGAAGCAATTAGGACAAAAGGATAAGATTACCTTTGCTCACTACAGAATTTCCAATCTAGAGCAAATCATTGAGGAGATCCAAGCTTGTCACCAAACAGATCAGGAAGATCTTTAGGATGTCAACAAACTCTTAGACATAAATACGCATTATCAGCCTCAAGATGCGTGGTATAAATAAAAACGCTTGTCAAATCTTGACTATGTAACAGTAAAAAGGCAAGATGTTTATACAAAGGAATCCCGTTTTGTACCTTATTTCCAGATTATCTCTCTTTCATCATCATCTCCATCATTTGCATCACTATCTCTGTCTTCATCATTATGAATCATACCATAACCTCTAAGTGCTTAAAATTTAAAAATGAGCATTACTTCTTAAGCAATAAACATCACATTTTCTTGTTAAAAACTTGTGATATCATTTTCATACAACGTTTGTATTAGTTGAAAGAATCTCCCTCCCAAAAGGACGTCAACATCTAAAACACCAGCCATAACTTTAGCTGCCATCCAGCAACTCATTACTGATGGTATTACCGCCGCTCTGGAAGCACAAGCTGCTACCATGGCAAATGCCGACAATCCCAATAGGAACACTGGTCCCAGAGAAATTCCTGTAGCAAAAAGAGGAAACTACAAAGAATTCATAAACTGTCAACCTTTCTACTTCAATGGCACGAAAGGAGCTGTTGACCTCATCCATTGGTTTGAACATACTGAATCGGTATTTTCTCGTAGCAAGTGTGCCGAGGAAGACAGAGTAACATTTGCTACTGGTACTCTAACCAATGATGCCTTGTCTTGGTGGAATGCATACGCCCAACCTATCAGAATAGAACAAGCCAATAGGATCACCTGGACCGAATTAAAAAGGCTCTTGACCAATAAGTATTGCCCTCGAACTGAAGTCAAGAAAATGGAAGACGAATTTTACAACTTGGTTGTAAAAGGAAATGATCTCAAGACTTACGTTAGAAGATTTCAGGAATTAGCAGTCTTATGTCCAAACATGGTACCAAATTTTGAGAAACTTATAGAAGCTTTCATCGGAGGATTGCCCTAAAACATTGAAGGAAACATTACTGCTTCAAAACCTCAGACTCTGGAGGAAGCCACCAACATAGCTCACAGACTAATGGATCAAATAATAAAGCATGATTCTGTGCAAGAAACCAATAATCATAAACGAAAGTTTGAAGATAAAAGAAACACCATCGACAACAACAACTACCCCAAATATCGCAACAACAATAACCACTCCAACAATCGCAACAACGACAACTATCAAAATAACCACAACGATCACAACCGTAACAATGATTACCACCACCAGCAGAATAGAAGACAAGAAACTGTTAGGACTTATCCTACCAAAAGATACCATGGAAACCTTCCTTTGTGTGCAAGATGCACCCTGCACAACCGGAGTTTTTCACTACAAGTGGCGGACATCAACAAAGTGGGTCATTTGACCAGAAACTGCAGAAACAAAAGATTAACCGCTGAAAACAACTCTTAAGGATACTCAGGTTCGCCACCAGTTACATATGAAGGATCATCTGAAACTTACTTCATAAACCCCAACACCAAGCTACAATCGTTGTCATTCATTATCTTATCTAGAATCCTACCCCAAGACACGTAGCATAAGTATCACCACTCTTAGAGTTTTGGTGATGTAAGATATGTAAATTTATCCATGAAATAATAAAGGGATTATTTCATTTCATCTTGTTATCTGGTGATATCAAAACTCGACGTCATTTGTCAATTCCATTATGTTCAACTCTGAATACTCCCCTTAATTACCCTTTGAAACACTTATTAACATTTGAAATACGACAAAAAATGGGACATCAATTGCTCAACTAATATCTCATTATTCTTCTCATTACCTTTTATGATTTTGAAAAATCATATCATCTCCTACACATTACCATTTCGATATCATGTTTTTATGCTTAGGTTATTAAAACAAACAGGGCCCCGAAATTTATGATCAATCTTATTAAATGAAATTTAGGACGCTTCTTCATTTGAATAAGGAAATTATAAATCTCCGAACTATGAATTTATAAATTCTCAATTACAAGGATTTGGACGCTTCTTTTTGTAAGTGAAAAATTATAAATAAGTAGGCTTTAAGAAGAATAGCATATGTACAAACAAGTTTTCTTTCAATCCGTTTAAAACAAAGAATTTCCTTTTTCATCACTTAATCATTACATTATTTCTTTATCTATCTGTTTCAATTCCAAGATCAGTATCCCACCATATTAGCAACTCTCTTACAAATTAATAATCATTCCTTGACATCTATCCGGCATCGGACTAAATCTCAGGACGAGATTTCTATAAGAGGTGGAGACTATAACAGCCCAGAATTTTCATCAAATACAAAATCAAGCTATTTTACTATGATCACAATTGTACGGGGAAATTTTTTGCTTTATTACATTACTTGCACTGCCGATATCTCAATATGCAATGTAATTTGCATAACTAAAGTAGACGAGCTCACACAACCTATAACCCTTTGGCCAATCCTATCGTTCAGTAGTATGTCACGCAAAAACATCATAACTGTCAATCCAATATCGTAAATTCATTATTACAATTGCAAACGTTATATCAAGACGGGCTTTAACCGTATCAATATATATCAACAACCTTAATTTCAAGAAAGGTTAATATCTAAAGCGATGTACAAAGCTACTAAAGCATATAACAAGTCATAAAACATCTCAATTTGAATATACTTTTCCCCACCAAAAACGGTACAAGTCTTTAATGCATAATTACAATCATTAATGCACGATATCCAAGATAACCGTTTACCTCCGTTTTTCATAAGAATCTTATACCATCTATCAATGTACCATTTACAAGCAAGTTCATGCATCTCCTTCCAAACATAATCATTCTCGTTTCATGAATTTACAAGGAATCCAAGTTAGAAACCCTAACCCGAGCTAAATAGTAACCCGTGACACGTTTATTGATTTCTACCCATTGTAAGCCCCAACCACTACTCAAATAAGTTGTAATAACTTATATTACAACCTTATCAATCCTATTTCATCATTATTTCATCATCTCATTTCATTTATACGTAAATTGAATCCGAGAAACCCTAAACATACCTAAATGGATCATTCGACCCGTTTACTCGTTTTTGACCATTTTAATCCTGAACAATCAATCAAGTGGCATTGTAAACTCATGATATGAGTTTACAATCCATCATCTATCATTATCATGACAATGTACAAGAGTTAGAAACCTAGAAAACCCTAATGAACTCAATTCATGCCCTAATTAGAACCCGCGGCTTAATCACTCCTTTTCAACCCATTTTAGCTTAAACCACTAATCAATCTTCATTGGTAATCCTTAATACAAGACCTAAGATCAGTATTCTATAATCATTGATCAAATGTACACGAAATATAAGCCTTGAAAACCCTAATGAACCTATACGTGCCCTAAAATGACCCGTGACCTTGTTTACTCATTTTCAACCTATTTTAACCCAAATCACTTATCAACTTTTGATTATAATCCTTAATACAAACCTTAAGATCAGTAATCTATCATCTTGGATCAAGTACATACGAATTACAAGCTCAAAAACCCATTTTGAGCCCTAGTGTACCCGCGACCTTCATTCTTGCAAATTGACCCATTTTGAAGTTATTCTTTGCAATCAAGCACCTCATGACTCACCTCCTTGATCCCTAAATAGCTTACAAGCTGCTCTAAGCTTATATCATGGATAGAAAAGAGCCACATCCCCTTTCTTTGGCCCTAAGTCTTGTTGTGGCTATGGAACACCACAAACACACTCCACATCACCTATTCTACTACCATAGCATCACCACATCATCCTTATAGCTCCTATAACTCAGCCACTACAGAAATGAGACACCTCACCCCCTCAACTTGGTCCCTAAGTTTCGAAAATGCTATAAATAGGGCCATAAACCATTCATTTCAACTCATCCCCCACTTCCTCCTCTATAACCCATCATAGCAGCAATCATTTGCTCAATATGTATTCCAAGAGATCCTAAGAAGTCCCAAGAACAGAAGTGAAGCAAAAGAAACCATGAAAAGAAGCCCAGAAAATCATTATCCAGGCGTATGAAGCTAAAAAGTCTGAATTTCGACCCATTTTCCAACTAAAGCTCAAACACCAGTTCTTTCATCTTCAAACCTTCTCCTACACCTTAATAATGTTCATATGATCATACATAACACTCTTGTAAAGGTTTTCATAACTCAATTCATGCACCATCATTATTCATTTTGATCCAAAAACCGTACACCAAAACCTAATTTTATGTTTTTTCTTAAAACTAAATGTATAATTATCAGTTTACTCACTCAAGGTGAGTTCATAGCCCCATGTTTTACAATTATTAAATTACAAGTTTTTGGGGTGAGAAACATATGCATGTTTTACAAATTGGACGCAAGTGTACATTTTATCATGATTACGTTTTGCCTAAGTAGCGATAACCCACTATGCCCATGAATCATGAACTGTCAATTACTGGAATGTGAGCGCGAATGATTATAGATAGATCTATTTGGGATTGACCTCCCCGTTCGGGTGACTAGCTATCACTGGAAACGAACGTATATCATGTCGGATACTGGATGTTACGGGTTGAACATCATCACGGGCAATGTAGGCAATATTTATATATTGTATTCAATTATGTCGAGCTTCGGTGTCATGAGCTTAGGCAAACGTAATTACATTTTGTGATGTCTGCATCTGTTGCATTATCACGGGGAAAGTCTTGCGGTCCTGCATATACATTTACATAAACCTATGAAATTCACCAACTTTATGTTAACGTTTTTAAATGCAATGTTTTTCAGGAGGTCATTAAGCACGAGGTACGAAGGATACATTGGTGGTTATATTTTGAAGTCATGCATTAAAGATTTAGTCGCATTACATTTTGTATATCTGTTATGGGCTGGAAATCTTTGTAATAATAACAAGTAAACAAGTAAAGCTTCGGGCTTTTGTAACACATACTTTATTAAATCCAATGTATCAGTTTTAAACGACTTTTTGGTCGTTCTTATATTATCTTGTGTTATTGATCTGAGAAGTAACACGCTCCGGACCCTTATTCCGCTGCGACCCAATTTGGGGGTGTTACACGAACGGTGATACAATAATTCCAAAATCTCCAATCAAACTCATAACAATATTAAACTCTTAGAACCAAAGTTCTGGAGTACAATCTTCCTAAGACTTGACATATTTACTCAGGTTGCGTAACGTGTCTGTTTACTATCATTTTGCTATATCAACCTTCCTTGTTAAGATTACGATAAGGTCATCAGCTTTCATTTTGGAATATTTATTACAACTACCTATCAGGTGAAGTTCATAACCTCGCCTTTACTTATTTACATGTTTTATAAACCTGCGAGGAGGATACAGGCTTGTTACAAACTCTTTTACATACTCGTTTATCTTATAACAATATGATTACTTTTCAAAGACTTTGTGAGTTCATAGCCTCACTTTTAATCTCTTATATTTCAGAAACCCGTGAGGGGGATACATGCTTAAACCATGAATACAAGTGTTTTCTAAATGTATGCTATCCAGATATATTATTGCGTAAGTAGCTTCCAATGCCAAAAGACCCCACTATCATAGACCATTAATCACTTACGAGTAAACGCGAATATTGTGGATAGATCTATCGGGATTGACGAATCCTGTTTGTATTAGCCGGATAGGTAACCAAACATACTATATTTGAATATCATAGGTATATGGCAATTACCTACACCGGGGGCCATTATCTTTATATATATCACAGCAATTTGGGTATATATATACACAAGTCAGTTTGTGTGCCATGAGCTTAGATACAATAATGAACACTATTAATACTATTTTATGTAATAATTGTACTTGTACAATTATTACACTATGACTTGTATTCAACTATTACATTTCAAACTATGAATTTCACTCAACCTTTGTGTTGACCCTTTTTATGCATGTTTATCCTAGGTAATTGAGCAACTTATAGCATGGAGTGGCATGGACTTGAAGATGGTTAAAACTTGTTATCATTCACATTTTATGTTTCTAGATTTTGGGACCTGCCTTTGTAAAACTCTAATTTCAATTAATGATAACATATCTTTTAAAAATGTCTCTTTTGAGTTGTTTTCTATGATTGTAAGTGTTGTACTATGAAGTAATACCCCAGATTAGTTTCTCCTGCTATATTGTAAAAATGGGGGTGTTACATGAAGTACGCCGTACTTTTATATTTGTGCGTCGTACTTCTTCAAAGCATTAATGATTTCTAGCCGACAAACACTGAAGTACGCTGCATTTTTTATAAAGTGCGCCGCACTTTACCCTTGCCTAGCCTATAAATAGAGGAGAAATTCACATCATTTGACACACACTTCCACAACCACTCTCCTATCAATCCAGAACATCTAATCACGAATGTACAAGTGTGGTGATAGCACCTTAAGGGTTCGGGTCGATAGGAAGTGATAGCTTGGGTTTTAGAATCGTTAAACTTATAATCATTTGGTATAATTTCTATAACTCTTTTAATATGAAGTTTTCTGTAATTTATATGTTTGTTATGAGTTTCATCTCTGTGATCATGAAGTAGTTCTTTGGTGTTTGTTTGGGCATTATGTGATCTTTGATATGGAGCATTTTGATATGTGTTTATCGGATTGGTAAAACATGTTTGATATAAAAATATAGCCCAAAAGGGTTATTTTATAAATGTGTTCTATCATTTCACAATATATCTTGATTATAATAACTTATAAAGGTCGGAAGGATTTGTTGTTATTAATCAAAATAATCACTAGTTACACTTAAAGGCCGAAAGGATTTGTAACCCGTGATATCTTTATTCTCTAAACTTGTAAACACTATCCTAAACATTTCTATATCTTAGTGATCATTGCCTAAACAAACATGCTTTAATTCTTTGCTTGAATCATCTCTTAATCGCTTTCTTTACAGTATTCAATATATGCACTTTTTTGTTAATTTGATAAGTGACAATCATTTTAGCCTTAGCACCTTAATTACAAACTGTGAAAACTACAATTCTCTTGGGACGACCTGAAATCACCTAATACTATATTACACTCGATAGGGTTTACTTGCCCGAATGTTGTGTTTTTAGTCGTTCGTTTGGTAAATCTAGTTATTATAAATTTAAAGCTTGTGGTATGTGTTTAATTACACATACCTTTTACCTTTAAAAACGAGCTAAAATGACCAAAAACAGACAAAAACTGCCAAATATATGTTTGTTTTGCATTTGTGTTGTGCAGGAAACGGATATTCACAAAAGGACGAAAAACAAAGCCAAAGACGACAAAACCGAGCATGGAATGGAAAAGCGTGAAAAGACAAAGTCAATTCGAAGTCAAAGTCAACCCGAAAAAGTCAACAGTCAAAACCAGAGCCGATATCGAAGAATACTTAATGGGCCCACCCGAACCCATCTAATGGGCCGGGTAAGCCCATTAGTATATTTTATAAAGACTTTATCCATGAAAAAGCCCAAGATTTCAAATAAAAGGCCCATTCCCATTTTCTATCATACACGGCCCAAATCTATGTTAAAGAGCCCAAACCCCATTTCACCAAGTTAACGGCCGTTACCCTTATTTCCATTAATCCTCAATTTCGTTAAGTCGTTAGGGACCGTGACTGAGATTACATATATAACAATAAAGGGTGCAAAGTGTCAAGTCCCCAAAGTGTTATACCACCAAGGACGATTATTGCAATACGTGTATACATAATGGAGGACCATAGTTGCCAATTTCCGAAACCTTCATCCCTGTATCCCCTTTTGATAAACCCAGTTTCCCGCCATGACCAAAACCCAAAACCTGTTACCTTTTCTTTCTCCTCATAACACTCAACCTCACACCAATACACCATGGATCAAACCTTCACCCCCTCTCCACTAAACCCCTTTATGCCATGTTGGCAATCCATACCTACGACTCGGGCTCCAAGACATGATTAAGGGTCAAGATTGGTTTTTGGTTTGCTCTCACACAACAAGCACAAAGATTTGAAGACTCAGCTATAAAAGAAAGAAGAAAATGAGTAGTTAGTAGTTAGTTAATTTTTCTTCAGTTTACTTTGTAATTTTTCTTTTTAAGCCTTCGTGTAATTTTCATTGATTTCAATTAAGCTTTTAAACTTTAAATTCAGTTGTACTACCTGTTTTTAATCTTGTAGTTCTCTTTTAAAAGTAATCAAGTAAGTTGAGTTGAGTTTGTGTTCAAACTTTCATGTAATAAGCGGAATTTGGTCAATAAGCTTGTAATAAGCTCTTTGTAGCTTATTCTGCTTTCTTAAGCTCTCAAGTTGTCCAAATGATATAAAAATCTTTTAAATACTGTTTTAGTCTATTAGAGTTCAATTGTGTTCATTTAAATTCAAGTTTGGAAGCTTATGGAGTAATAAGCTAAAATCAGCTTATTGAGCTTAAAGTTCTTGGTTTAGAGGCTTTGGAAGCCATTAGGAACATTTAAGCTTCAACTCTTGGATAGCTTAAATGTGAAGATTCTTCAATTCCAGGTTTTATCTAGTATATTTCATTTTAGCATAAAGTTAGCTTACTCAATGAGCTTATTTCTTTGCTCTTATTTGTGCTTAATTGTTTTTAGAATTGTTTAGTTAGATTTGTAATGCAAATGTATTGATTAGTCTGAGTTTAGTTCATAGAAATCTTAAGTAGTAAATTCTGTCATAATATTGAGTAGTATGAGCTAGGAGAGAAAGTAGCTTAATCCTATTAATAAGCTAGGACTTTTAAAGCTCAAATAGCTTAATTAGGACAGAATTAGTGTGAGTAGATAAAATGTTTTAGCTGTTTTAGTTTTTAAATCAGTTTTTAGTTGTACTTAAGTTTAGACAGCTTAAGTGAAGGAGTGTTTGGTTTAAGCCCTATTTGACCTTTAAAGTCAATAACATTCTCTCAAACTCTTTACTAAGTTGAGTTAAGTCATTTTGACAGGTTTAGAACAGGATTTAGAACTTAGTTAGTAGAAGATTCAAAATTTAGAGCTCAAAGTTCTTTGTTTGCACCAGGACAGTTTTAGTTTAAAGAAGAATTTGAAGTTTTAGTGATTTTCAGCATAAGAGTGCTTAAATTTGATATGTGTAAGTTTAGGAACAAATAGGTAGTGAGTACATGAGATTTAAGCTAAGCATTTAGCCTGCATGTACATATTTGGTCAAACACATCAGCAACATCAGTTACTGCTGATGTTGTTGCTATTGGACTTTTAGTTTCTTCTTAAACATTCAAAATTAGGAAATATGGTTTAGAAATTAGCATTAAACTAGTATTCCATGAGTTTTTTAAATTTCATCTTTTAGATTTCAATTTTAAGCTTTTAGTATAGCTTATTTTAACCTACAAAAAGCAATATAGCAGCATTTAGGATTCTAGCTTATTTTCTATTTGATTTTCATTTCTAGTTGTAATTTTGGAAAACCTTTTATCTAGGTTAGTTTTAAATCCATAGCATAGCTTAAATTCAAAATTTCAGCTTTTAGGATTTAGAAATAAGCTGTTTAGCTTATTAGAAAAAGCTTAAAAACAGTGATAAGCTAAAACTTGCACTTTTCATTAGAAAGTTTCTTGTTATTCTTGTTACTCTTAGCTTATTTCTTTTTAGATAATCTTAGTACACATCACAGGCATCAAGTAGCTTCTTTTGTTTTTCATATTCATCCAAAAATAAGCTTGAAATAAGCCATAATCTAGAAAAACTCTTAAACCCCTTGTTACTGTAACAGAAACAAAGAGCTTAATTTCTGGCTTATTCTGTTGATAAAAGTAGATTTTGCTTTTATTAAAGTTGTTAAGAATAAGCTGTTCTATAAGTTTGTAGTTTTAAGTTTTAGCTGAAATTCACTTTTTCAATAAGCCAAAATAAGCTAGATCGCAGGGTTTGTTTTGTATTTTCTTAATAGTACAGGGTTATACGTTTTCATAGTAGTGTAAATTTCCATAAGTTTGCCCGCCTACCCTTTACTTTCCCTTGTTACACTTCCTACCCTGTCTTTTCATTTTAATAAAATAGTTTTAATATTTTTAATAATTAGTTTAATAAAAATTAGGGTTTAGTTTTAATTGATAA
>BQNB010032603.1:0-28436 GCA_026074375.1 Tanacetum coccineum | reverse complement strand
TGCCTTTATTATGCTTTGATATGACACCATGATTATGACGTTTCGGCCTACTCTCCGGAGCGGGTTTGGGTCGTTACAGAGTCGGTCGACCGAACCGTAGTGGGAAGCCTTATAGGATGCCTTTTCAAAAACAGTTGATGCGTTTATATTTTACAAAAATAGTTTAATTAATTTAGTCCATTGGATTAAAGAAATCAACGACCCATGCTTATCCACGTATTAAAAATCGCGGTTTCATACGTTATACGCGCTAATAAAAAAGTTACTAAAAAACAAACACGAAGATATTTAATTCAAAACGTGCCGGAAACTAGAAATCTTCACAAAAAATGCAATGAGACGCGTTTCTATTTAAATCGAAAATAGAAAACGCGCCATTTGAATATGGAAAGTGATGCTTTTTTTTGAAATCGAAATGGAGAAACACGCCATTATGTTGAAAATGATAAAAATAGTGCGTTTCCATTTAAACTTGAAGACAATGATGCGTTTTGTTTAAATCAAAATGAAGAAACGCGCCATTATGCTAGAAAATGATGAAAATGATGTTTTTCCATTTGAACTTGAAGAAAATGATGTGTTTTGTTTAAATCAAAATGAAAAAACGCACCATAACTAAAAAATTTCACATACAAACAAGATATGATGCGCATTTCATATTTACTTGGACCAATAAATAAAAATTACTAGTTAGAAACTTAAAATTACTGTTTTCATATATAATGTATAACATTTAATGCATACGTTATAAATTGTGATTTCAACAATGGTTTAATTTAGTAAATTTACAATTACTTGGACCGATACATGAAAATTACTAGTTACAAGCTTAAAATTACTGTTTTCATATATAATGTATAAGATTTAATGCATAAGTTATAAATTGTGGTTTGACCCATGGTTTGTATTTAGTTGAATTTATATTGAACTTACCTATCACCTTTTAAAGAATATTATGTGTATAAGGCTATGTCGTGTTGTGTTGTGCGTGCAAGAAATAATGGTTATATTTATAAAGTCACACGCACTATCAATGACGGTGACATTTTTAGTTCATTTTGATAAAACATTAGAAGATAGTTCATTTTGGTAAAATGAGTATACAGATGGTTCATTTAGGTAATTTAGTTGTGAGTATATGTTATCTTTTGTTTTTTTTTGATTTTTTTAATTTTTGTATAGTTTTTTAATTTTCGTTAAATTTGTTATTTGTATTTTCGTGTAAATAAATAAATTTTGTTTGTATGAAAAAATGGAAAAATAAAATAAAATTGTGTGTGGTGGGGCTAGTGAATAGATATTTTTAAGTGGGAGTGAGAAGTTAACGTGGCACCCGTGGAGCCAAAATGAGGAGATGTGGTACGTCACCACGCCTAAGTGTTTAACAGTTGTTGTTTTGTTTGTGGGATTAGCTGGATATTGTGTTGTGCTTACTAGGATAATATAAAGTTTTATAAAATATAAACGATTGGCTTTACTTTTTAGATTTTTCAAAAACAAGGTACACTTTCGTTGTATTTTTAATTCTATAGGATTTGAATAGGAGAAAAAATTTTAAATGAACAATTTAAAATACGATTTTACGAAAATAAACAACGCATATGATATTTATGAAAATAAACATACGATACATTTTAAAAAGACAAAATGGGGCGCAAGTTTAAAACAAAATTGAACACATAAAAAGAAAAATTCTAAGCACTTTTTCTACGCATTTCTAGGCGTACACACGATTTGAATGCCCATTTACGAGCATTGCGACGCATACTAGGCGCATTCACAAGCATTTACGGTACGACGCTTTTCCAGCGCATTTCTAGGCACGATTTGAATGCCCATTTACAAGCATTGCGACGCATACTAGGCACATTCACAAGCATTTACGGTATGGCGCATTTACATAAAAATGGTGAAAGTATTAGATTCTTTTGGTGTGTGTTTCTGGTGGTGATGTGGTGTTTGTGGCATCTAAATATCGATGAGTTGCATTGGTTATGATTTTCTAAGAGATAAATGTTGCTACTTGGTGGTTGAAAATGATATATAAAAATCATGTTTCAATTTTGAAGATGACATTCACGTAAAACGATATGCCTTTATTTTTTATATAGAAGGTGATTTGCACACTCTTATATACAATCAGTTAAAGCAACGTATGTACACAATACAATAGTTTAATACAAATGATTGAGTGTCTTAATAAAAAAAAGAGTGAAGAAATCATTTCCCTTTATATATTAATCAATCATCTATATCTATACTCCTTATAAAGGAAAAATATGATATTCTTGAAAAGTGAAAAACTTGTAATTACTCCTTATAAATTAAAAAATAGGATTTTCTTGAAAAGTGAAAAACTAAAAACTGAATCTATTTTTGGGAATGATACTCTTCATTCTCTCATCTCGGCCACACCCTTTCACCAGTTGTAACCACCACCTTTATGCATTAACAAACTCACTGGCCTTCCGATTCATTCAAAAAAATCACATCCCCAATATCAGAAAACCTAAGCCGCCATCATTATCAGATAATCGCCGGTATTTGCACCTTTGATTCTTCAAAAAACTAATCATAAAAAGGATATTGCTTTTTCAATTCAAATGAGTAAGAATTTTCTTTGTTTAATCAGGTTCTCAATCTTCTTTGTTGTTATGATTTTGTATATTGTTGATGTAGATTTTGATACTTTTGACCCACTTTTTATCATGTGATGGAAGTCTCTACCATTAACTTAGTCTATGATTTTCATTATTATGCCTGTGGTTGTGGGTCGAATAAAGGGTGTTTTGATGTTTGTACCAACTGTTTTTTTTTTACCTAAGCCACTTGATAAGCTCATTAGTTGAAAAAATTAGCTTAGCGGGATGTTGCTTTATTACACTTTATTAAGTTGATAGTACCTATTTACAATAATACTTTTTTTTTTTTTTTGAATTTCATAAAGTACAAGTAAGAGAACCCGAACATCCCTACGACTACTTTTTATTTATTTCGCTTAGATAGTTATTAACTTGAATTTATATAAACCAAATAATCTTCTACCAAACTTAGATAGTCATTTGTTGTCCATTGTGCATTAAACCAGTTATGTATAGGTATTAAGCATCTACTAATCAAGTACACTTTCATACCAGCCTTAAGTTATTTCCATTCATTAGATGGTGAGCATCACGCTGATATTTAGAGGTTCTAATGATGAGCATCTGGTTGCACCTATGGAATTTTGTTGTGAAATTCAGTAGGATCAAAGTATTAATGAATACACAAGTGATTTTGATTGTATTTCGCAGGTTTATGTCGGGAGGAGGGTAGAAGCATCGTCGCAAGACAATTGATCCTGAAATGGTGTTTCCAGCTACGGTGGAATCTGATGTACCATTGTATAGAGCGGCCTGAAATAAAGGTAAGTCAGTGGTTTTATCTTTAACAACACGTTATTTAGAATTTGATTTATCTAATAGCATGTCATATTTCTTCTATTTGCGCGAAGCCTACATTAAAGAGGCGCTAGGCTCTCCTTTAATCGAGTGTAGCTTGATTCCAAGCTGTTGTGTAAGATCTTTTGGATGTGTATCAACATTTTTATGTTGGTTCTTTAAGTGTTTTGTTGTTTTGTTAGGGGGTGTTTGGATTAGCTTATTTTCTCGGCTTATGCACATAAACTCCTGGCCTAAACGTAGCCACATATTGCATTTTTGGCTCTGCTCTGACCAAGCGCAAGAAGGTGTCCTCCTTCATGTAAAGCCAAATTCTGAACATCGATCAGGTGGTGCAGTTTTGGTTTCACTTGGTAGTTTATTATAAAGAAACTCATGACCAGTCTCACCTAAGCTGTCAGCACGGTTTGCGTTAAGGTATGACTACCATAATATAGTATATTATAATATTCATCGAATATGATTCTTTTATAGCTGATTGGATATTTAAATGTGATTTTATAGATGTATCAGTATTTTAAGGGGTGTTTGGCTAGGCTTAAGGAAGGTGCTTATTAGCTTATTCTATTATCAAAATGTTATACGTTTAGTCTAAAACTTTTAACAAGGTGCATATTAGCTTTTAGAAGAGCAAAAAGAGTTACGCTAAAGCTCCTTGAAAATGTGTTTCGCCATGGTATAATTTAGTCCACATATATGCTCTTGGGTGCGGGAAGTTTTGGAAAGGTACACTTAGGTTGTCTTGATTAGAACACGTTTGCCCTTTCATCATCGAGTAGGAGTTCATGTTGTTGTTATAGGGCTCACTAAAGAAAGTGTATAAGACCATGCTAAATGGCAGGGAAGTATTGGTAATTGTGTATTAACTAATGCTTTACGGATCCTAAAACTAAGTACGAAAGGACATGCTAAATGGTAGGGAAGCATTTAGCCTCAATTCTTGAAAAGTAAAAAGTGAAATCTTAAAATGTATTTATGGAAAGGTTGAAATACTTATGAAGAGTGAAATGCACACGGCTGGAAAGAGTTGACATGTTTATGGATGGATATACATTGTTGAAAACTTAATTGCATGCAAGAAAAGGATTCAATCACAACTTAATATGCACAGCTGGACAACACAGAAAGTATTCAATCATAACTTAATATACACTGCTTTATAATTCTTGCAAACTAAAAGTATCTTAGGAAAGTATTGAATGTGATTTTATGAGTTAAAACTTATGAAACTAAATAAACTAAAAGTATCTTAGGAATGTATTGAATGTAATTCTTACTACCTATATTACATTTTACAACTTTTTTTTTCAACAATGTTAATGTTAAAAACTTAATTTATTTATGGGAATATGGTTTTGATTGGATATCACTTTTTAGTTTTTTTAATCTTGAATATCATTAGCTGTGTAGTGTGAGCGGGGTGTTATTTAAGCTTATATAGCAACCTTACAGCTTATTTGGTTTTCGGCTTATATGTTAGTTATGTCATAATGAGCTTATGAAACATAAGCTCTAAAACGTTTCAAAATAAGCCACAAAAAATGAGCTTATGAAACATAAACCCAAAACCAAATAAGCCGTAAGCCGGTTGTATAAGCGGAAACAAACACCCCTGGTGGGATTGATTTGCTAGCATATGTTGAATATGATTAGTTCTATTATGTGAATTATGGGGTGTTTGTTTGAGCTTTTATAGCAAGCTTATGGCTTATGTGGTTTTCGGCTTATGGTTCATAAGCTCACTTTTTGTGGCTTATTTTGAAACTTTTGGCTTATATAAGCTTATCAGGTCAAAATGAGTATAAATAAGCCTAAAATTTTCAAAATAAGCCACGTAAAGTGAGCATATGAAACGTAAGCCGAAAACCATGTACGCCATAAGCCCGCTATATATATTCTCTAATGTATTTGGAGTCACTACGGTGACAAAAATCAAACACGAATTAAGGTGTGTGACAGGTTTGAATGTGACAGATACTGTTTTGGAGTTAGCCATGAATGACAGATAATGTGAGCTTATGAACCATGAATGACCTGATAACATTAATAGTCATTTGGAGTTAGCCATGAGTGACAAATAATGTTTTGGAGTTGGCCACTATTTTGTTATGTTTTGGAGTTGGCCATGAGTGACAGATAATGTTGTGGAGTTAGCCATGAATGACGGATAATGTTATAACTTTTCAGATCAGATACGAGACTAATTGATTACATGTTCGATCCATAATGTGACCATTTTGCCATTAGTTACATATTGCCTGTATATGTGGTAGCGGGATCTAACACTTGTATATAATTTCAGGAACTTTTTTTCTATGTTGCAATAGAACTTGCCGAAAACCAAGCAAATCATTTGAACACTATAATACAATTTTATGAAAAATTATAACGTTTATAAATACTAGCATGTGAGAGACGATCCTCGGGAATTAAAGAAGTCGACAATTGCATAATATAGGACGCTAATCCCCAAAAACTAATAATACTGTTTTCCTACTGTTTTCAGCAGCTACTGATATCATTACTGTATGCGGGAACAACACACAAATGTTCTAAGAAACATGGAAACGAAGGAGTCTTGACTTGCGGAGAGAATATAAGTCAATGAACGGTACGTTTCAGGTGTGTTAAATACTCTAAACTTATCAATTAGTAAACTACTTATAAGAAATTCAAAGTTATTCACTTACTGATACCCATTGTATGATCTTGCAGCCTATAGATGAAACTGGTCGCTTGGCTTAGAGGTTCCAGGTGTGATTAGAAAAGCTCCGCAAGATATCAGGTGTAAAGGTAAACATGCATCGCCTGTACCCGAAACTGATACAATTATAGGTTCATCGTCTATCATTTCTGAGCATGGCTCCCCTGTTGCAGTGAGTCAAAACAGTACACCAACATGTAATTATACATCCGTATCAATTGGTTGCTTATAAATACATTTTCATATATGTTAATTCTTACTATGTTTTGTGTATTGCAGCTTATGGTTGGCCTACCACAGACTTTAAGTAGTAATTATGGGACCTCTACACATTTACACACATGCTTGCAAGTACCAAAAGAAAGTTACTTCTGATTTGTAATAGTGATCATTCGACTATGACTGCTACTATGGGATTTGTGGTGTGTCCAAAAATCAGCGTATCAAAAAGTTGGCGCATTACAGCGACGGTGGTGTACCAGCAGCACACGCACGTGTGTTTGGATTATGTCGGTGTTAAGAGGGTGTTTATTGTAGGATAAGTGTAGTACTCAGGTTTTACCGATGTCACTTGCAGGGTTATGTGCTTGCATATTTTCAGACTTTGTGTGTTGTCAAGTATGTGTGTTTAGTTTAAGTATCTTATACAAACAAGGTGCCATCTTATTGTTGTATATATTTGTTTGTAAACTGACTGTTTATGAAGTCATATTCAGGTTTCCATTCAAAATGAAAATGCTAAACAGTCTCTAAGTTACTTATTATAGATATACATTTTGAGATGCCCCATATACCACTAGATTTGCAATGTTGCTTCTTTATGATCACAAATATGCATGACTTCATCTTATACAATTATATAGTCTAATCAATACATTTTGTTTCTTTATGCTCCTTTTTTAGCTCTAACTATTTTTATGCTCCAACTGCAAATTTTTTTATAAAAACACACCGAAATGCCTAATAACATTTTATCGTAATCAAATGTCCCTTAAAATAAAGTTAAACACCGCCGCAACGCGCGGTGGAAAAACCAACTTGTTGAGTACTATAGTTAGAAGCAGGGTCAGGCATAATAGACCGCGGACCAGATCGAACCGAACATATTTCGGTCCGGTTCCCGGTCCATCCTTTTTCTCACATTCGGTGTTCGATCCGGTCCGGTCCGGTCCGGTTCGATCTTTCATTAATACATCATGATTAAATCAACTTTGTGATTAAATCAATCAACCATCATTAAAAATAGCAACCGTGCATTTGTTAAAATTCAACATTCAAATTACAAAAAGATATAATAAATCAATCAATACACGATTTAAACTTCTTTTCTATGGCTTAAGCTTTTGCACAAACGATATGCACGAATTAAAATTTTGCCCAAAAGATATAAATGAATTCATGTAATTAAGTCTTGAATAATCCAAAGTATTAAACACAGCCAACCAACAAACGCTACATGAAACACTTACCACAATATCGCACATCGCTAATTATCTGCCGCTAGAAATGTCCGGTGCTATGCACGGGTACTCGTCTAGTATGTATAAATGTATGGACCACCTATAAACTGGAACGCATGGTCTGCATTTGTAAACACAATATTTTTTGTCCGATTTGGTAAAATGGGTAGTAAGATAATTCATTTTGGTAATTTGGTTTTTGAATATTAATAAATGATGGTGTATTTTTTTTTCTTTCAAAAAATTGTTTATATCAACAACAAAACTCTAACTCCGTAAAGATTATTTAGGTGTAAAGTGAGTCTTTCTAAATGACCTAGCTCATGTTTCAATTAATTTTGTCGGGAGTTAAGATTAAACTCTAAGACGTATTCCTTCAGAAGAATCCTTGATTGATTAACAAAACATCTATACTATTTTATGGTATTTAAGACTTTCTAAATAAAGAAGTATCAAAATTTTTAAGACCAATAACATTATTTATAATGACATGATTTCTCTTTTGCTATGAAATCAATATATACATATAATAGAAGTTATATTACATCCTGAAGATAGATGTCTTCAATTATAACAGCCTTTAATATTCATAAAGCTCATTGACTTGTAACAACCCATTTAATTCATCATCATCTCATTTTGTAGACATACATTATAATTCATATGTAAAGCCTACAATCACAAACCAAATACAAAGACAAAAAACTTGAATCTTCAATCAAATTTCATAAAAACGATTCACAAACCCATAAAAATATCACATTTTTTTCACAAACCCCATAAAAATCCAATCTTTAACCAAATTTCATAAAGACAATTCAGGTTTTTTTATCACAAACCCATCTCCAAAAGATCAGTGTATATATCGGCAAGAGAAAAAACACAACAAGAAATGAAGTGGGTATATCTTATAATCAAATATCCGATGAGCACTCATTCGGTGGCGGTTAAAGTTTGATACCAGTTTCTGGCAGCAGTAGGGCGTCGTGTTGCGAGTCTAAAAGCGGCAAAACATTAGGACTGATGAGATCATTGTTCCCCTTTATTGGCGATCGAGAAAACCATATATAGAAGACGTCGATTTTGGGGGAAGAAGGGAATATGATATTTGTTTTTTATGGTTATAGTTGTGAGTTGTGAGAGATAATATTGAATAGAGAGAAAATGGGATTTGTGAGGAATATGAGATTTATATCGAATAGAGACTCGTCTTTTATTTAGAGTGAGAGAGTGATATGTGCTTAATTACACATACCGTTTTCTATTGAAATCGAGCTAAAATGACCAAAAACGTATCAAAAATACCTTGTATTTGTATGTTTTGCATTTGTATTGTGCAGGTAACGGATATCCAAGAAAAGGACAAAAACGAAGCCAAAACGACAAAACCGAGCACAGGAACGAAAAGAGCGTGAAGAAAAGTCAAAGTCAAAGCCTAAATTCAAAAAGTCAACGGGGTCATGATCAAGTCAAAGTCAACCCCGGGGAGTGGCATTGAAAAGAACATCGAAAACCGAACCCGAAAACCTAATTGCTAAAAGTGGGCCCACCCGTACCCACCTAGTGGGCCTAGGTCAACCCACTTACATAAATTAAACCTTTTAAGCCAAAAAAAAACCAAATAATAAGCCCAAATTCCTTATCTAAATCCAAACGGCCCAATGACAACATATATGTAGCCCAAATGCATATTTAACAGCCGTTAACCCCTCAACAGTTGAAACTGTTAGCCCACAAGGACCTCACATGTAATAACTCTATACATTGTGAGGGGCTGTTCCTGCCAACTTCCCAAAAATTATAAACACTTCAAGGACTACACGTGCAAATCCATAATACACTTTGAGGGGTTACTTTTGCCATTACCCCAAACTCTACCCAGTTCAAAATGGGCGCCAAAAGAACTGTTCATCATCTCCCACACCAAACGTGTGTCTGCCACTCTGCACAACCAAACAAAAGTTCCACACCACTCCAAACTTCATAAATAACCTTATCCCACCACACTAAAGACCAAATTCCAGCTTGGCAATCCTATGATACCCTATTCGACTAAGGATGATGACAAAAAATAGATGGTGATGATCATTTACTTGGGGACTACTCAAATTGGAAGGCCAGGATCATTTTGGGATCTCACTCACATAACAAGCACAACCTCAATCCCTCTCAGCAAAGAAACACACAACAAAGGGACAAGACTAGGTCGTTTCTATATAATAGGTCATTTGTAAGCCTTGAGGGCACCTAGTTTTTTTTAAGTAGTTTTAACCTAGTTCTTAGTTTTCAAGAAATTTTTAATATTTGTCTTTCAATTTCCAAGTATTGTAATCTTTTTAATGTTCAATGAAAATTTCTAAGTTTTTAAGTTAAGTGGTGATTCCTGTTTTCTTATAGTTAAAAAGTTTTTCATAAGCTCTTATAAGCTCTTAATCATATAAGCTAGCTGTTTTCATTTAAGAAAAAGGTACTTAAGAAATTTTTTATAAAAACCAAAAAAATTCACCCCCAAATACCACAGCTTCTTTGGATGATAAGCTAGCAAGGGAAGAGCTTATAGACCTCACTAGCTTGTCTTTTTGACAAGCTAGAGCTTGTAGAAAAGCTCTAAGAGCATTTGTTTGCCCTGTTTGAGCAAGGGCTTTGTAAGTTTTCCATATTTCAATTTTCTAGCTTATTTACTGTTTAAGTGCTTATCATTGCTTATTTTCTGTCTCTTATTGCTTATTACTGTGTTTTATGCTTATATGTGCTTGTTGAATGCTTATATATGTCATTGGTGTATGCTTTGCTTTTAAACTGTCCTTATTTGCCTTTTATACTTATCATCTCATTTTGCTTATTTAGTGCTTATTCTTGTTTGCTATCTGCTAATTTGTGCTTATCATTACTTGCTTGTTAGTTGTCTTTAAAGTTCTCAGCTTAATTCATCTTAAACAAGCTTAAAAATCCATTTCAAAAAAATTAAAGGGGTGTTTGGGATAACAGCCCAAAGTGGGTAAAAATTTGTTAAAAACCATTTGGGTCTTTTGGCCAACTTTGGCAAACATTTTTAAGTTGTCTTTGATCTGTTTTTAAAGGTGTTTAGGTCTAAAAGTTTTTTTTTAGTTTTTTCTAAAAGGCTCTTTGAAACTGTTTTGACAAAACAGTTTCATAAGTTCTTATTGGATTGAGGCTGTTAAACCAGCTTTTGAGTCTTGCTTTTGAGTCATTTTTAGTGTCAAAGTAGATGTGTATAAGTGTCTTTTCTTTTACCTTTGCATTAGTTTAAAACTGTCAACCCTGTCAAGCTAGTTTTCAAGTAAAAGTCACTTTTTCTTTTTCAAATTTAAGTAGGTTAAAAGTGTTTTTAGATTTAGAAAATTTGAGCATAAGCCAATTGGAAACTTAACTCCATCTGTTTTAAGTAGTTTTTCAATTTTGAGCTTATTTACCAGCTTAATATTAAGCCTGCAGTTGCCCTTTAGTTTCTTGAAAGAAAACTAAAAAAGAGCTTGCCCTATCCAACTAGTTGTTTTAACAAGCCCTTTTTCATAGCTTATTTTTATTTCAAATTGTTTTCCATTTGCTGATCTTAGAAGCCCTTAAGCTGAGCTTTAAGCCAATATAAGCCTTAAGCCCATAAGGTTCCACTTTGGTGCTTAAAAGTAAGCCCAAAGGTGCCCTCATAGGCTGTTTTGCTTGACAGTTTTGCCCTTTTGCTTATTTGCCATTTTATAGCTTATCTGCTTGTTCCTTGTGCTTATTTGTGTTCTTATCTGCTTATTAGGAGTAGGGCTTTAAGTATTGTAGCTTATCTTTGTCTTTCACCAGCTTTAAAGTGCCCCCCTTTGCTGTTTTGCCTACCTTTGTTTGCATTTTGCTTATTTGCATGTTTTGGCTTTTATGATCATTTTCATTTGCTTATTTTGATTATTCTTTGCTTATTTAGTTGTAGTAGATCATATAATTTTGCTTTTCTTTGTTTTCATTTGCTTTTTTGTGCTTAAAAATGCTATAACAGTTAGTAAAGAAAAGTCATTTTTAGTGTATTAAAGCAATTGAGCTTATTTTTGTTTATAAAAAAAGGTGTTTTCAGTAAAGTGCTTATTTTAGTTAACATAAATGGATTGTAAAAATGGCAAGTAAAATACTGGAAGTGGAAGTCTCAAGTGAGCCAAGGCTCGAACTCGAGACCTCAACACCCTCAACCAAGTATTTTAACACACCACTCCTCTACCACACGCACCCTTGGGATTTTTTTGTTAGTCCATGCACAATCAAGTTCATTTTAAACATTCTTTTTATCGCCATTTTTATTATATAAGCCGTAGCTTAGAATAAGTTTTGGAGCTTATTGATAAGTGTGAGTCCAGCTTATTTTTCTTGCAATCTTAACAACACTTAGGACTTTTAGGAAATTTTTCAGATTTATTTTTTATCATTTGCTATTTTTTAGAATTTTCAAAAGTTAAATTTTTAGAAAATCATTAAAAATATAAAATTAATTCAGAAAAATACAAAAAAATAGTTTTTAGTTTTAGAATTAATATTTTTAGTTTTACAAACTTTAAAAACATTTTTATCATTTTTAGATTTTAAATTCCATTTTTAACTTTTTAATTTTAATTTAGAAATTAGTTTTTAATTATAAAAAGTAGTGAAAAATATTTTTCTTAGTTTTTATCACATTTTAGACTTTTCTAGGGTAGAAAATCATTTTTTAGAATTTTTAAGGATTAATTTGTCATTTTTTAGGATTTTAAATAGATTAAATTAGTTTTTAATTCATAAAAAATTATTAAAAAGCCAAAAAAATATAATTCCTTTTTAGAAAATTTTCTTTTGTCATTTTTAGGGTTTACATTCAAAAATTTCTTGTGTAGGGTTAAAATTTGAATTAGTGATAATTTAGACGCGTTTTTAGGATCCCGGTTTTGCGTTTTTAGTTTAAATTTGTGTTGCCTTAGTTAATTTTAGTGTAAATTGCATTAATTTTCCCGTAGTTTTAGAAAACCAATCCCAAATTTGTCCCATTCAAGCATAGATATCAAACCGTCATTCGACTTTCCATTCATCTCTCGTTGGGGAAACGACCCGGGAATTCAGCTTCCTGGTTTATTATAATTGAGATTTTTGATAATTATCCTTATTATATATTTATAAGTATTTATATATTTATTTATATGTATTAAAAAGGTTAATTAATCTCTAATCAGAGAGACTGATTTATTTATTGAATAAAGAGAGAATGAGATGTGCAAGAAAGATTGAGACTTTTGTTGTTGACTATATAATAAAAGCGATGTAAATATATGTTAATGAAAAAACCAATATGTATATGTATGCATCAATTCAACGAAGCTCAAACAAGAAAAGCACATAAGTTGTTAATAATACAACAAGTTTCAAAATCCGAATGATGCAAATAAATTTTTATTAAAATTTCATAATTAGTTATTAAAAGGTGTAAATATGTACTTTTATACTTTATAAATTGTAATAACAAATTTCATGTTGTCTCTTATTTACGTTCGACCACAAGTCATTATCACTCTGACTTTCTACCACCATAATATTAACGAGTACCGATTATATATTTCTGTAACATCGTGCACACACCTTGCTATTTTATATGAAATTGCTTGATATTTCATAAGGTTATTTCAGTCTAAAATTCTCATCATATCTAATGTTATAATCATAAAGAACATATAAAACAAAAATATCACTCGATGAAACTTTTAGTTACATGGTACTCGTCGCCGCAATGCACGAGTACCCTGATAGTTTGCAATAAATACTGATACTAATGAGATAGTAGTACCCGTTGGTGATAAGTGATAGTGTACTAAAATGAAAACATCAAAAAAATAAGATTAAAATTATTTAACGCATGTTAAAACTTATAAGAAGTAGAAAAAGTTTTATAAAAATGATGATTGTTAAGATAATTATTCAACTATTAGTTAAACAATCATGTAATTGGATGTAACAAAATTTGTAGCTTTGGTTGATGGTTTTTTATGACGACGTTGTATAAAAAGGGGTTAGAGACGATGATGTAACAAAATTAAAAATAATTGTGAGAATTTTTTATCCAAGCTAATGAGTAAACAATTGAAAACCACACATTTGTCCTACTTTGGATTTAAATAGACAATGATCAATTTATTGAGGAGCATTCACAAATACAATCTCACTAATGTTGCTAGTTTAAATGTATGTTGATTTATCTTAATATGATAATGGAATGAGATCATCTCATGTTCAACTCTCTCAAGTTCTTTCATGTTAATATGTTGTGAGAGGAAGGATTTTTTTTTATATTTTACTTAAAAGTGTTATGTTTATTTTCATTATATTGGTCCAACATTACTAAACTTGAGCGACTAACATTAGAAGATCTCTACAACAAATCAAAACATAGCATGTTGATGCACACTTTTGTGTTGTAAGGGAAACGAGAAAAGATATAACAAAAAGGTTCATGATTGTTTGATGACTTAAACTTATGACCAAGAGATTGATACATGGGTTCATTGCCACAAACAAACACGAACCCTTTTTTTTCCTCACCATTTATTTATTATATTCAACAAAATGTTAAACATGTAATATAAAAAGAAGCCAGAAAATTTATATAAGCCCACAAGTGTCAAAACAAGCCAGAAAATTGAAGGTTATAAAATATATGCCAAAATCAAATAAGCTCATAAGCCCACATATAAACCCAAACAAACACCCCCTCAATAAAAAAATGTAACCTTGGGATATCCATCAAGAGAAACAACAGATCCATTTTTATAAGTCAACACACTCCTTCCATTCTTGGGATTAAACCTTATAGGCACACCTCTAGTCCTTTCACCTTTATTAAAAGCATAAAGAGATTTAAGACCATATTTATCAAGAATGTCACCAACTTCAAGCTGGTCTCGTTCCCAGCCACCTAAGGAAGAGGTGAATATGTCTATTGGGCCTTTCCTTGATTTGTATTACTTGATTGAAATTTCTGGTACTTTTGTTCTTACTCGTTTTGTTAGTGATGAGGATTCTTCTTGTTGTTTTTAGATCAAGGGTTCTGTTTGGGTTTGTTCTTCTTCCATTATTTCTACCATGTTTGGTTTTTGGATCAAGGGCTTATAGATGCTTTTATAAGCCATAAGCCTATGGGCTTATGGGTCTATAGCTAGTCAAATTACTTAAATACCCTTTAAATATATGAATTTAATTTGATGTATTTTTATGTGAATTTACATTAATAACGTTCAGCTGCAACTAATTCGCCAATCAGCTTTATAAAAATATAAGCTTGAGCCTATTGCGCCAAACATACCCTAAATAGTTCGATCCTAACGACGTTATATACAACTAAAAAACAATAAGTAAACAAACAATTATCTAAAAAGAAGTAACCTTGGATCTCCATCAAGAGAAACAACAGATCCATCCTTATAAGTCAGCACAATCCTCCCATTCTTGGGATTAAACCTTATAGGCACACCTTTAGTCTTTTCACTTTTGTTAAAAGCATAAAGATATTTAAGACTATATTTATCAAGGATGTCACCAACTTCAAGCTGGTCTCGTTCCCAGCCGCCTAAAGATGAGGTGAATATGTCTATTGGGCCTTTGCCTGATTTGTATAAGTGGATCGTGATTTCCGGCACTTTTGTTGTAACTCGTTTTGTTGGTGTGTTATGAAAGAAAGGAAGAAATAAGAAAAGTCAACAAAAAAGTCAAACCGACCTTTCCCGCTCAAGAACATAACAAACTTTCAACTATTTTTCCCACCAATTCTAGTTCTATAAATAGTTCAAGATGTAATCATTTCCATTCAGTTTTTGATTCTCACTTTCTCTAATTCTCTCTGTAATCACTGTGTGAAATCTATATTTCAATAACAAATCCCTTTCATCATTACTAGTTCCAAATTTACCAAATTTTGTGAATTTCAACTAGTTTGATTGCCTAATTCGATAACAAGTCTATTAGTGTGTTCCATTTGGTATCACAGCAACATCCTGCTACCTACCACCATTATAACCGTTTCAGTTTTTTCTGTTAGAACCGTTTTTTCTGTTACACCACCACCATACTCTGTTGACTTTTAGTCAAACCACCGTATAGACTATTTGCCCAATCACACATACGTCATTCATATTATTCGTTCCATTTCCATTTCTCAAACACGCTTAGTTAGGATTATATGGTGGAATAATACTCTGTGTGGTGTATTCAGTCATTCTTGAAGATTGTAACAGAAATAATGGTGGGAACAAGGAATTCATCAATGGAGGCTTATGTTGATGATTTAATCAAGAATTGGGTAACTGAGCATGTTACTCAAGTTACTAGTGAGTTCAACTAAAAGTTAGAGACTATTAATACTAGTCTTGATGGTATTTTGTCTCAAATGCATTTCTTACTCAATGATGTTGCTAGACAAAATAGAGGTGAAGGTACTAGCATATTTAGTAGGTTGGGCAAGCTAGAGTTTCCCAAGTTCCATGGAGATGATGTTCAGGGTTGGATGTTTAGAGTAAAACAGTTCTTTGCAATTAACAATGTTGATGAAGAAGATAAGGTCAAGATTGTGTCTATTCATTTGTATGATAGAGCATTGGCTTGGCATTTGCAGTTCATTAAGGCTCATTGTGAAACTTGTAACAACCCACATTTTCAGGTCATTTTATGTCAATCAATTTTCAACTATTTATTTTAGACTTTTATGCGTTTACTTTTAATTTCAACCGTTTAGTTAAATCGCGTAAACTAAAAATCAACAATCAACGTAAACCGACATCAAACAAATAAAAGTTTACGTCAAATAATTGTTATATTATTTTTACGAAGATAATTTATAACTTTTCATATTTTAATTTTATACGTTACATGAAAAGTTTACGCTTTGCATTTTGGAACCTTTTTGCATTCATGTAAACCATTATACCTATCTACACTCATCTGAATACCCACAATTATACCCAATACCCAAAAATTATATAAATTTTATATAATACCACTCCATGGCCGGTTATACAAGTATTCAACACAAATCAAATATCAAGTTGGCTTAATAATATTACCATGTGCTAGTTTTGAGTTATTTCAAAGTTTACTTACAAGATCTATCAACTTCCTTATACAACCACTCCTCCTCATGCTTATCCCTTACAAACCATAACCTCTTCCTTGGATTTCATGAAGATTGGTACTTCTTGTCTTTTAGATATTTATGTTAAATAAAGACCAAGCAACTAGTTCATTACTTCACTCCACAAAGTAAAATAAACTCACACAAACTCTCTTGCTCTCTTTTTTGTGTCCGGCCCCAAGAACAACAACAACATTTGGTGTTTTAAATTTCCAAGTAAAGATTTGCAAGTACTCATAAGGGTTTAGGATTAGTATTAAACTTAAAGGGTTTGCATAGGATTAGTTGTGTTCATCCCATCTTTTCATTCACTCAAAGTCATTCATAAAACCCTACACTTTCATTTTGTTTACTTACATTTATACATCTTAATTATCTAGTTAAATCACCACTTAGTTATATTTTGTAAAGTTTTACAAGAAAATCAAGAATCATACATGAACAAGTAAAAACATATATATGGTAAAAATGTGTTACAAATATGTTAAAATACAAGAAAATATTTATTTTGGCATCCTACATGTGTTAGTTAATTTATTTAACTAGTTGTTGAATTAATTGTTATAAATTTGCTTCTTGGCATTTTATTCATGAAAATGGAAGTGAAGTGAACAAGGGGCATGGGGTGTTTGTTACTTTGTTTAAGCTTATTTTTGGACTTATGAGTGTATGTGGGAGTGTGTGACTATCGTTGAACTTTGAATAAGAATGGTTCATGAACTCTTGTGACTAGTAAGCTCAAAATCACTTGACTTTCTATTCAAACTAGTAACTTTCTACTCAATCACTTAGCTTTCTATTGTTCTAAATTTCCACCCGAACTTCATTACCAAACTAATTTTAGAAAGCCAACCTATCACTTTCCGATAACTGCATGTATCCATGCTTGATCTCTTGTCATGGACAACACTTGCTACATAATTTACACTTGACATATCATTTTCCTTTATGCTAATCTGGTTTTCTCCATTTTCTACGGATGCGGCCATCGCCGAACCATGACATAGAAACAGGGATCAGTGCTCAAAAACAAAAACCAAGAACCGTACTTCGGTAGCGTCTCGTTTGTAGTAAGTAATCGGTATGAATATAGGTCTGATAACATGGTGTATAGGTAATGAAAATAAGAACGCGAGTCAATTTTAAAAGCTAAAAATCACCATCTTAGGCAGGTATGGAGAAGCACTAACCATGACCATACAACTACTACTTTATCAATAATTACCCTTAAGGCTCAAACCAAAATGGGTCTTGAACCACAAGTCTATCACACATGTCTGAAATGGGACTTGAACCCCCAACCATATGGTTGGGAGCAATCTCGCACCACATGAGATACAAGCCCTTTCGTACTTCCATTATATAATCATTAGTTTAACTGCATGACATGCCTTAGTCTCCTCTAAATCAATCAATACACACAATTATACCTTTAAATTATGTTAAAAATTACCTCTAGTGTCACACTTCAGTTTATGTTACACTAAAGTACCAAAACTAACTTGAATAATAACACTAGACGAAAGAGGTAGCAGAAGCAGACGTACTAGGCCACCTTGGTGGTGGTTTAACTTCAATAGCAACACTATTCACCTCAAATATCACAAATTAGGCATTCATAGCAACTTTCAACACGAGCTAAAACTTAAAGGAAAATAATTGGAATGCCTAAAACTTGTGACTAATTTTGTGCCTAAATATAGGTGTCATTAGCTTATTCGATTGTGCATAAGTGGGCCATGTTGTTACAACCAATGTATTTGATACATGCCTTTTCCCACGTCATTCACGAATCGAGGAGATGTATCCTTGAATTGGTGGACGCGTGTTGGGAATTATACTTTGAGTTGATTATAACAAAATGTGAAAGATGAAGGACCTACAAGACATATCAGTAATTCACAATGTAAACCTAAAGGGGTGTGTGTGTGTGTTCTAGGCGTCAAGTCTTTGTTAAGACGCCTAGGTTTAGAAGTTAGATAGTAAGCTAGTGTAGTCTCATGTATCCTGATCAAATACAATGAAGGCTACAATGTTCGACTAAAACCTTGTGTAGTAACTTTGATTATATTCTTTATTATTCCGCTGCGTGTTTGTTAATCATTGTTATTATATCCTAGATGGCTAGATCGTGGTTTAACAATTGGTATCAGAGCGGGTTGCTCTTGATATCTAGGATTCAAGGTTTTATAGTCGAAGAATAAAGAAGAAACCTAAAATTCATATATGGTTTCTCAGTTCGTATTTTTCTGGGCAGCCATGGTAAAATGGTCATAACTCATTCGTTAACCGTTGGATCGTCATGAAATTTTATATGGAGGCTCTACACACATATATCTACAATCTGACCGAAGCGATCGTCAAGATGAGCTTTTTATAAAAAGTTATGCTATGATGAATTGGCTGCAGAAAAGGTATTATTTTCAAGTTTTTATATGGTGATTGTGTTTGTTTTTACTAGCTTTGGTGAGTCAATCAATGGATTGATGATGAACCCTAGTAAAACTAATGATGAACAAACAAGAAGCAGGTTAAGCATGCATGTTTATTAATACTGTTGTAAATATTTATGATGTCTATCGGCGTGAGCATGAAAGGATTTGTTTAATACATCTTTGGTGGCAAAATGTTTCGAAAAGTAGCAGCCGTGTTTGATATTAAAAGGTATTCGCATGTGTGGGTAAAAGAAATATTCGATTCTTTCTTTATTATAATATGGATAGCACAATATTCTGTTCGTTCTTTGTTAATGGCATGTGGAATTAATATTAATATACTGGTTTGGTGTCAAATGACGTTGAATTGATATTAATGTGAAGATTCGTTGATATCACGTGAGGTGTTGAAAAATCAGTAAAGTCAAATGAAGTTGAATTGATACCGAATCATGTGATATTAAAAGTGTCAAGGAGTTGAATGGTCAAGAATTGTGTGCGTTACTGGAATGCGTGAATTGGGGAGGCAGTTTTGGATCTCCTAATTTGTAGGGTTATAGTTATTTGGACGCAATTGTGAGCTCATGGTATTTTTTTTGGTTCGTTTATTAAGTAGCCAAGGATTTTGGTTAATACTCGATGTTCGTTGAAGGTTAATATTGGTCATTGAAAATATTAATTCTGGTTTCGTGGTTAATACTGGTCACTTTGGATTAATACTGGTTATATCAAAGTTAAGTCTGGTGGCCACAAGTTAATTCTGGTGGCCACAAGTTAATTCTGGTGGAGTTTGTGACAGAACAGCAACAGTACAACGACAGAATTTGTGTCACTAAAGGCTTTGGGAGGAAGGAGAATGCAGCCTAGTGACAGCCTAACAACAGCTTTGTAACAGATTTGCAACAGATCTGTGACAGAAAATTGTGTTGCTAACAGCAGATTGTAACAGTTTTGGGATAGAATAAGTGTTGCTATTTGGTTTAGTTGTTAATTCTGCTAGGCTTATGGTTAAGTCTGCTAGTTGTGTCCGATATAACTAGTATGTACTGCTAGTGTTGACAGAATGGATGTTTGAACGTTAAGTGCAATGATATAAATTCTTGAATGAAAAGTTCACCACGCTCCTTTATAAATACTTTGGTCCTGAGTAGAAACAGATATCAGCCCGTGACAATTGGATCAAGGAAATCTCACCTCGGATCGTTGATGCACAGATCTCATCACTGCGTAAACATATCGGCCAATATATGTGATCGCACATGCTATAATTGTCTAAAAGAATCTATCACAAAACATTTTTATACATGATTGAAATACGCATGTCTCTTTCGCACTAAAGGAGAAATAATTTTATGCTACTGAATCAAACAGATGGCTCGTAAGAGTGATGCATATTTTAAAGAAATTGTTATTACTTATATGATGTTTGTAGTTGATTTTCACAGGATGCGTGTCTTATTATATCACAAATGCTGACACATTTAAAGATAAACTTGTTCGTCGCATATAAAGTGAGAGTCGAGTCAACCGCCAACACACAACTTACCGACCAACAGCTCTATTAGCAAAACGAGAGTCACGAGCATCTTATGGATGCTTACTACGTAACATTTGCTATCCAATTAGTAATGTGTCTCATAGAAATGAGGACTTTTTGTCACAAGAGTTACTTTCTACTATAATATCAAAATAGACTTACCAGCAATTTATAATTCGCGACCGTCATGTGGCAACATAGTGCAAGACATAAGACACTGCTTGGAGATTCTACTTCTTCAAATATGTGGTAATACTCATTTTTCTTCATCACTTCTACGCACTAAAGGAATATTTGATCTATACTACTGAGTTCAAGATTCAAGAGATGGCAAGTATACTTTTAAGGGGAAGCTTATTCACTCCTATTTGATTATGACAAAAAGGGGAAGAGTGCATGGATTCAGGGGAAGTTCTTCATCTATATTAGCTTGAGGGGAAGCTTGTACTTATTGGTTTTGTCATTAATCAACTAGGGGAAGATTGTTGGGAATTATACTTTGAGTTGATTATGACAAAATGTGAAAGATGAAGGACCTACAAGACATATCAGTAATTCACAATGTAAACCTAAAGGTGTGTGTGTGTTCTAGGCGTCAAGTCTTTATTAAGACGCCTAGGTTTAGAAGTTAGATAGTAAGCTAGTGTAGTCTCATGTATCCTGATCAAATACAATGAAGGCTACAATGTTCGACTAAAACCTTGTGTAGTAACTTTGATTATATTCTTTATTATTCCGCTGTGTGTTTGTTAATCATTGTTATTATATCCTAGATGGCTAGATCGTGGTTTAACAACGCGTTTTAGTATAATGTATGGGCATTGTATTAAGAACAAAAAGGTGAGCGCATAGGTGCCAAAGCGGACAATATCTACCACAATATCTACCCTACTGGTCGGTTCATACCAAATTAGCGGTAATCCTTTATCGAATCTTAAGTGATTCCTAGAGAAGCCTGACAAAGTGACAAGCCTTTAACGAATCTAAGAAGTTCCTAGAAGCGCTTACCACGATTATTGACATGCAACTTTAGTCATAAAATTAGGCCCAAACTAAGGTCTCTCAATTCGTATCACTTGTACTATACACAATTCATTACCATTGCATCAAATTCATCCTACCATTTACCGCATAACAAAACCCTAACATATTCAATTTCAAAAAAAATTCCAAAAAATAACAGTAACAATAAATAAAAGTTAGTAGTTTTTTCAATTATGTCTCTGGCATAGTGATCCAGACACTTATCCAACACACACATCATATATCTGTAGAACACAGACACCGTAGCCACATAAAACATCTAAAAATTCTACTCATCCACCCTAATGCCAGTACTCCACGTATTCCCAAAACAAGAAATAAAAATAAGGTCATAAGCTCACGTTGAGTGTTTGGATTTGCTTATTTTTAATAAGCTTATAAGCTCAAGTGTTTGGTTTACGTTAGGTCGGTAAATGAAAAGATGAATGTTAGAATAGGTATAATCAAGGCTTTAATTGTAATTTGTAATGGAGCGTGTTATATAAGCTCAACCCTCTTAAAAAGTCACAATATTCGGGCTTATCAAAAACCCTTAATTTAAACTCATAAGTAACGTTATTGGACTAAAATACCTCTAATTATAAAAAATCTATTAAACATACATAAAAGATATTGCATATCGCTCTTATGCGCGGGTAATTGTCTAATAATAATAATAATATAAAAAGGTAACCTTGGGATCTACCATGTTTGGTTTTTGGATCAAGGGCTTATGGATGTTTTTATAAGTCATAAGCCTCCGTAAGCCCGTCTATGGGCTTATGGGGGCTTATAGCTAGTCAAATTACTTAAATACCTTTCAAATATGTTAATTTAATTTCTTTACATTAATAACTTTCAAATATGTTAATTTAATTTCTTTACATTAATAAGTTTCAGTTGCAACTAATTCGCCAAACAGCTTTATAAAAATATAAGCTTGGGTTTTCGGCTTATAATATAAGGTCTAGCTCATTGCGCCAAACATACTCTAAATAGTCGACGTTATATACATTATACAACTAAAAAAACAAACAATTATCTTGAAAAAAGGTAACCTTAGGATCTCCATCGAGAGAAACAACAGATCCATCGTTATAAGTCAACACACTCCTTCCATTTTTGGGATGAAACCTTATAGGAACACCTCTAGTCTTTTCACTCTTATTAAAAGCGTAAAGAGATTTAAGACCATATTTATCAAGAATGTCACCAACTTCAAGCTGGTCTCGCTCCCAGCCACCTAAAGATGAGGTGAATATGTCTATTGGGCCTTTGCCTGATTTGTATAAGTGGATTGTGATTTCTGGGACTTTTGTTGTAACTCGTTTTGTTGTTGGTGATGATGATTGTTTTTGTGAGATGAGTGGTTGGGTTTCTTCTGCTTCTGTTATTTCTACTATGGTTTGTTGGGGTTGATTATGATGGTTTAGTTTGGTTGTGTGAGAGTTATGATGGGGAAGACTTTTTGTTGTTGTTGTTGTTGTTGTTTGGGAATTGGGATGATGGAAAGTGATGTTGTTAGTGGGCGTACGGTTGTTTGTCGATTAGTTTAGTGGAATTGAGTTTGATATGGATAATGGACTGTTTACATAATAACAGTGGGCTCGATTAACTGACTAATACGTATACATATGGGTTTTGGATTTAAATTTACGCTGTGCTTTCAAGTTGGAGTTAAAAAGGAAAATGAAAGAAAATGAAAATGAAACAGGAGCGGTCGTGTTCTCGAGTATTACTTTAGTGTTATTTTGAAAGAAATGGAAGTAAAGTATTTCCTCCCAATTTTGGAAGGAAAGTGTTTCCTTTTATTTCCTTTCCTTTTCTTTAATGAAATAACTCGAGAACACAGTAGACTAGTAGTATTTCAATAGAACTATTTGGTCGGTTTTCACGTGACCTGACCAAGTAACTCATTACTAAGATCGGATAGTTTGGTCGATCAAGCTTTGAAATCAATTGTTTGATTCATACCGAGACTAAACAAAATGAAAGTGTTTATGTGTGGGGATAGTTTTTTAAATTTATTTTTTGGGTTGTTTTTGGTTATTAGTGTTCGGTCACCTGTCGAGTTGCATTACGGGTGTTTGGTCACTGTTTAGTCTAAGAGAGATAAAGCTGAGTCGGCGCTGATATGGCAGTTTGGTTTGGTCACATTGTTTGATCGGATTACTCTTAGTCTTAGAGTTGATGTAGAAGAGAGGAGATGATATGATTAATTACTCCCTCCGTCCCATAATAAGTGTCCAGTTTGACTTTTCATAGTCAAACTGATTTAACTTTAATCTTACATATCTTTGTGTATGTTATATAATACTTGATGCAAAATATATGAACGGATTGAGTTTTAAGTGTATTTTTCATTAGTATAATTTTCATCGAGTATTATATAACAAAAAAAAAAAATTAAGGTCAAAGTTGAACCAGTTTGACTTTGAAAAGTCAAACTGGACAATTATTTTAAGACGGAGGTAGTAATAAATAATATTTTAAACATTAATAAAAGTATTTAAATATAGTTTTATTAGTTTATACTCCTTTCGTCCCATATAATTATAGTCCACGTTTTCTTTTTGGGTTGTCCCAGATTAATTGTCCACTTTCAAAAATAGATAGAGAATTTTGATTAAGTATACCATATCACCCTCAATTGATGTTATTATTACAAACTTTAAAGAAGTTATAAATTAATTGGTTAAGGGTAAAAATACCATAGTGCAAAAAGTAAGAGAGAGAGAAAACTAAAATAATGATGTTTTTCTTAAACTGCGTGTTTTTTGTCAGTGGAATATAATTATAGGACGGATGGAGTAATATAAGATGAAGAGAGATGCAGAGTGACATATTTAAACTGGCCTCATATTTTCAAAAACCACATCTCATGTACTTAGATTTTAAACGGTGCACTTTTTTTGGCTTCAATCATAAATTCTAAAGCAAAACCATTAAACAAACAGCTATTTCCTCTTTTGAAACTCAAAACTCAACCCAAACCTTTAAATCAAACGGGCCCTAAATTGATACAAACAAAAGAAAAGTTAAATATATATGATAAATTTAGTTCATAGATTAAAGTGTCATCACTACAAATAAGGACTTGTTCGACGCGAGGTGATTTTTTTTTCAAACAAATATTATTTAGACTTAATTGAGTGATCGTTTCTAAAATAGATAAACACGATACCTATGTAGTAATAAAACAGGTTGTATCCGCAGTTTTTGCAACAAGGATTGTATATGTTAGTAATAAAACACATTCCAGCCATATTTAAGAAGAAATTCAACGCATAATCAAGCTACATCCAGCAGAAAAAACCTTCTAAGGTTAGAAGGTTTGTACTAATATCATTATACACAAGATCACATATACTTAGGGCACGGTGCGGTATTATAGGTGTTTTAAGTCTTATGGTGCCGTTAATGTTGCACCACCCTTTCGTGTTAAAGGGCCTTTGCCAAGAGTATAACGGTAGTTGTTGTGTTTTTTTCATTGTTAATAAAAATGAAATTGTAGGTCCCGTGTATCTATAACTTGGGTACTAGTTATGCGAGGGATGGTATTTTTTGGTTATGTGTTATAGGAATGTTATAACTTATAAAGTAAAAGGTAATGTGGCGCCCGCAGTGCACCTAGCTCTCTAACAAGCGCACGTAGCTCTCTAATAGTATGTCCGCTATATCTCCTCTTTATACATTTCATGTTATAACTACATTCTAGGGGGCGGCCATCTTTTAGAACGTAAAACTTGTTTTTGTTTTTGGTAACCATGGTTTGTGGCCGACTAATGCACAACTCCATTTTCCACTTGATAGTTGTTTGTTTGCACGTATCAAGAACTAAACTTGAGACCCCTTACGCAGGATGGTGTGACAGACACACAAACAGTTATGATGGTTTGAGGAAGGGGGAGACTTTTTCTTCTTGTTTGGTTAGTAGGTGTACGGTTGTTTGTCAATTAGTGGAGTCGAGTTTGATATGGATAATGGACTCTTTAGATAATACTGGGTTGGATTAACAAACGATTAGGGCTGAAAATAATAAATCGCGGATCGGACTAGGGGTAAGCAGAAAAACTGAATAAACTGAAAACCGAAACCAAACCGAACCGAAAATTTTGCCAAAACCGAACCGAACCAAACTACAAATTCGGTTTTCGGGTTGGATATGTCTAGTCTTTTCACCTCTATTAAAAGCGTAAAGAGACTTAAGACCATATTTATCAAGAATGTCACCAACTTCAAGCTGGTCTCGCTCCTAGCTGCCTAAAGATGAGGTGAATATGTCTATTGGGCCTTTGCCTGATTTGTATAAGTGGATTGTTATTTCTGGTACTTTTGTTGTAACTCGTTTTGTTGTTGTTGGTGAGTCTTGTTTTTCTGATATGAGTGGTTGGGTTTCTTCTGCTTCTGTTATTTCTACCATGATTTGTTGTGGTTGTGATTGCTTGGCTAGTAAGGTAATGACTAGAGGTGGCAATTTGGGTCGGGTTCGGGTTGGCGGGTTTGGGTTGACAGGTTGGCGGGTCAGAAAACCTCAACCCAAACCCGACCCATTTAAATAATCGGGTCAGCTATGTCAACCCTAACCTGTTTATACATAACCCGAACCTGACCTATTTAACCCGTATATATAAGTGGGTTGGCGGGTTAAATAGGTTACACGGGTTGAATAGGTTAAACGGGTCTTGGGTTGACCCATTTAACCCGTTTTATATACAAAAGTTGGCACATTACACGGGTTAAACACGTTGAATGGGTTTATAGGTCGACCAGTTTAACTCATTTAACCCATATGATAAAATATAAATAATTTTAAACTTAAAAAAAATCTTAAACGGGTTGGCGGGTCGACCCGTTTAATTTATTTTCAACCCGAACCTAACCTGTTTAATAAACGGGTTAGATATGTCGACCCAAACCTGACCCAAATATATTTAGGCTCAACCCGAACCTGTTAACTTTCGTGTCGGTTTCAGGTCGGGTTTCGTGTCGGGTCAGAAATTGCCACCCCTAATTTTACCTACTATTTAAACATATTCTACAACACAACCTTCTAGACCTCGTAATTAATAGCACGGAAATTATATACTAGCACCTCACATAAGTGTTTTGGATTCTTTCTTTCACTCGGGTGTATAATGAATTATAACATATGAGGGAAACGGAAAATCACACTCATTACCAGTCATAGCATATAAATTACCATAGGCTTGGTAAAGGATCAAACCTCCACCGCTAGGTGCATGTATTATTCATTACTATCTAAGAGGTCTTTATAAAGGGTTGTGGGGTTGATATGTGAGAAATCACATATCCATTTTATATCAAAACAAACCCTAAAAAGATGAAGATGTGCATAAAAATACTTGTATATGTGTATTTTGTCTTTTGTGAATGTGTAGGTACGAATATTGCAAATATCACAAGAAAAGAGCCAAAACCGGACAAAAACGGACACGGGAACGGAAACAGTGCATAAGAGCCGGGAATTATCAAGCTATGGTCAACAAAAGTCAACCCTGGTCAACAATGGTCAACTTACAAAAGGACAAAACCCTTAAAACACCAAAACAACCTTTATTGTTAAATCAAATTCACAAAAATTCCTTAAATGTATAACACCGTTAGTCCTTTTATTTAAAAGTCTAACGGTCGTTAAGTCATTTATAAACCAAAACTATTTCCCCAAGCCCAAAACCCTTAAATAGCCCAAGTCAACAACCCTTTTTAAAATCGGTCAAAGAACAAAATAAGAAAAGAAAAAGGGGCGGGTGAAAACATTGTTCATCATCTCCTTCCTTTCCTTTTACCCTGCACACTCGTATACCAAATTCACCCCCACTTAAATGGTGTTTACCTTTGTTTCTAGAAGCTCTGACACCATCTGACACTCAGATGTCCACGCTAGCGATCTTGTGCATTCGCATTGGTGGAATTAACATGGCAGTCAATAAAGGGCTTGGATCAATTGGTTAGAAGACGGTTTGATATGGATGGCTAGGATTAAAAGACTCAAGATGCTCCTAAGAGCCTAGAATTTTCTCTTCATGGCTATAAATAGCTCACTTGGATCACACAGCAAAAGTATCTAGGAGTAGGAATTAGGTATAGGAGTAGTGTAGAAGTAACATTTAGCTTATTGCAATTTTTAGCTTATTAAGTCCTTGTAATTTTCATTTAAAAGCTTTGTAATTCGTTTTTAGTAATAAAATTTGCAGTTTACTTTTAATAATCTTGTGATTTAATCTGTTTTACTTAAAATGCAATATGGTTTGATAAATCTCAATAAGCTCTAAATAAGCTATCTAATTCACTACTCAAGCTAGTTAGATACTCATTTAAGCTCTTAAAGCTTAAATGAGCTTATTGTAATTCAAAACCACTCCTAAATTTACCAAAGCATTTAATGGAAGGGAAACCAGAACTGGATGGGCTTCCAAGACCACACCAGCTTATCCTAGGATAAACTAGAGCTTGTTGATTAGCTCATAAGAGCATTTCATAAGCCTTGTTTGTGCAAAGGCAGTTGTAAGTCTTCTTTTTCTATTTTATAGCTTTTAATTGCATTATAGCTTAATCCTGCTTATTACTAGCTTATTTCTGCTTAGATTAGCTTATTAGTGCTTTATATTGTTGTTAAATGCTTATCTAGTTTAATTGTTAGCTTAAATCATAGTTTGCATGTTATTTTTATAAAA
>BQNB010032602.1:37500-45059 GCA_026074375.1 Tanacetum coccineum | reverse complement strand
TATTGTCTCTCATAGTATCTTTGGATTTATTCAAAGGACTATCAAGGCTCATTCAGATCCTGTTTATAAGGACCTACACTTTTGATTCATATTCTCAACCAATTCATCAATCTCTCCTTGAGTCTGAGCACGTGTCTTTTTAATTGAATCAAAAAACTTTTGATATTCCAATTTGATGTTTTCATGTTCTTTAACCAAAGATTGTATTTGAAATTCCAACGACATGTTCTCATTCTCAAGTTTTTCCATTTTGGTTATCTAAGAGTTTTCACACAGATTTTTCAAAGAATTTTCACACTTTTTTTCCTTTTGATGTTGCAATTGTAGTTTATAGTCAATACATTGTTTTTGACATCTTTGAAAATCATTTTCAAGAATCTATATTCGTTTGATTAAATTCTCTTGGATAGCCATGGATTCCCTTTTTCCTTTCTCAATTTCATTAACATTTACAAACTCAACACACATCAACACACACTTTTCAACATCATACTTGAGTGTTGCTTCCAAAAGTTAATTGTTTAAAATCTTATTTTGTTTCAAAGTTGCATTTAGATCACTTTCCATTGAATCAAAAATATATTTCATTGTTTTTATTTCTTTTGGTAACCATTGTTTAATAATCTCAAAGTAAGAATACAAGTTATTAACAATCAGATTCAGCTCATTGCAACAAAAATTATTTAAAACCATGTCCTCTTTGTTCTTATAAAAAATACTTTTTAGAGTAGCAATATTGGTTATAAAAGTAAACAATTTTCCAAAATTACATTCCATTATATGAAAATATTGCATCATTTTACTGGATTTTGGCATTGTTGTAGGAGAAGAATTCGATGTACTTGCATTTGAGGTTGCTTCAGAAGAAATAGAAACAGATGGAAAAAAATTTTGCTCAGCAGAAAGTTCTTTTTGAGGAACAAATGTTTCATAAAGATCATTTAACCTTTTGTAATCTATGGGATGAAAATTTTGTTTTTTCTTAATAGCAACTGGATCTTCTTACTTATTTTTCATTTTATTTTGACTCTTGGTTGCATCCTCAAGTATTTCCTTAGTATCACTAATATTCACATGCACTTTTGAATCATTGAAATAAGCAGCATGATATAACTTTGGATTATGAGAAATTGCTTTCTTGAGCGTACAAGGATTTTTATACCCCAAACCATGTTTTAATTTTGAATCGTAAAATGACAATAGTTTTGGTCCAAGCATAAACATAGCTTGTACTGACTGACTTATCTTGATTACAACATTTTCATTATCTTCCACCTTAGCTTCCATATTTAAAATATTATCAAGATACTTATCTTCATCATCATTCATTTTGCGTTTCAAAGCACTTTGTGTATCTTGTAATTCGAAAATCTATTTTTTATATGCTAAAACTGATAATTGCAACTCATCTCTTTCTTTTTCTAATGCTCTAATCTTATCTTTGTCGTTAATGAATTGATTTTGAAGATCAGTTTCAAGATGTTTTATTTTAAAATCAGCTTCGATGAATTTTGTTTAAATTATTGTTTTGCTTGCTATGTTAGTTTCAAAAACCCGAAACTTTTCCTTGTATTGCTCAAGCTGTTTAGTTAAAACAACATTTTGTTGTTTAACTTTGTTAGCAATTATTTGTTGCTTTTCAGCTTCTTGCTAAGCATTTTTGGCTAATTGTTCTAGTTTATATGAATCATCAACATGTGCATCTTGATCAACACTACCATTATTAACTTCCACATTTGGATCATCAAATATAATATCACTATTAATTTAATCATCACCAATTGTAGAGTTAATAATTTAGGTTGCTCAGGATATGCTTGTTCATGATCATTAGTTATTAATGATGTTTGTACCTCACTTATGAATGCAGAATCATAGCTAAGGCCTTCATCAGAATCAATGTTTGCTGGTTGAATTCTTACCATCATGCATATGTTCGCACTTAATTCTTCAAGCTCTTCCATTTGAACAGTATCAGCAAGAAGAAAATCATTTTGTTCCTTGGTGAGAATAACCCCTGCTTCATCCTTCTTTGCTAGCAGCCTTTGTTCCATAAAGTACTTGGAATCCCAAACTCTTGGCTTTGGACAATTACAAGCATAATGACCTTTCTCATTACAATTGTAGCACTGAACATTGGTAACATTTCCAAAAAATGTAGCTCGAAGATTTCGTTGTACATTTCCTGTGTCTTTTTCTGAACATAAGACTCTTAGTAGTTCTACCATTATATCCAACATTTCTTGTTTGAATATTGACTCTGTCAGCTTGTAGTCTTGCACAACTGCTTGGTTTCTGATGAGGTGTTATTTTATACACTTTTTCGGGGTCGTTTAACCCCCTAAATCGTGTGTTTATGCCCAAAATGGGTACTTAATCATTCCTTTTCAGGTATTTTGCATTTGGAGGGCATTTGGAAGAAATACACATGACTTAGGCTTCTTTGGAGAAGAAACAGACAAGACTAAGGACCTACACCAACATCTCTCAAGATAACGTTCTTAGCGGCTAGAGACGGCGTCACAGATACAACGTGACGCCGTCACAACGAAGACCAAGACGGCGAAGATTCCATGACGGCGTCAGAGCACACGACCCAGCCCATTATCTAGAATATTCTCTTTCATGACGGCATCATGATTAAAACGCGACGCCCGAATTTAGGGTTTTGGGTGTGTAACTTTAGAATAAAAAGAGGGTACGAACCCTAGTTCATTTAGCAGCTGTTAGGGACGAATTTAGGGCCTAAAAACCCTATTGTACTTCCTCCAACTCATGTTTTAATCAAGTAAGGTTTATTTAATCATTCAATATGTCTATGTGTTGTTTGATTCATCTATGTTCTTGCTTTATCTATAACATGCTTGGCTAAACCTCCTATTGTGTTTATTTATGATTGTATGAAACCTAGAATGTAGATCTTAGTGGTGTTGCTTCTTGTGATGGATGTGCATGTTAGGTCTTAGAAAACTAGCTTTTGTCTGTATCGCTGTTGATATGTCTAGGAAAACATGATTATGTAGAAAGGATACCATCGGGTAACAGTCTTCATACTACCTTGCCCCCTAATATGGTTGATCCACTCTTAATATATTTCACATGCACTTAGTATACCATACTTAGTATACCCTTAGGGGCCTTGTAATAGTCTTCATACTACCTTACTTGTGCGTTGCCTTAACGGAATACTAAGTAGACGGCGGGTTCGTGTAATTCGTTCATGACTTAGGAAATAATTACACAGATCATCACAAGTGTGACAAAGCAACAACACTAGGAGAAGCAATCTAGGGAGTAATACATGATTAAATAAACACAATCTTTTATTATATTGTTATCACCAGTAGTTTAGATTATCATTTAGTTTAATAGCTAAAACCAACCACCTCTCCAATTATATGATTTACTTGCTTTCCATAAAATATAAAAATACAAAAATAATCTTCCCTCAACCCTTAGAATTCTGTTAGACCGTGATCAAGCCTTCCCAACCTATTCCTCGAGTGAACGATAACAACCCCCCGAGTCTTGCCTATACTACTACTACAACGATTAGGTGCTCTGCTTAGGGAGTTGTAAAACTTCGTGTAGAAGTCTAACGACGACCGCATCAGTTTCTTGTGTTTGAAGATGATCGAAGTCGATTATTTGTTGGATTAGAAAACCGCTGAGTAATTGCACGAGCTAATAGTATCATTACAGAAGTAAGAGGGTCTTCTGAATCATTCTGGAATGTTTCTCCTTGATACTCATCATCATAGTCAACCACAGACGAAGGATGTGTGACATAGTAAGCTGGTGATGGTTGAGAAGAACTTGTATGTGCCACTAATGCAAGAGGATCATGAGTCTTTTCTAGCTTTTTTTCTCTAAAAGCAATGACAATTTTCTCATATTGTTGGAGGTAATCAAACAACTCATCATAAGACACTTCAGTTATGTATTTTTCCAAACGAACACTTGTGACATATTTGAGCCATTCAAGTTGAAGGCTATTCAGAAATTTGGTATTCACAATGACTTTGTTAAACTTAATCAAATTGCGTTCCAAATCATTCATCAGTTGTGCAAATTAATTATACACTAACAAAAGTGATTCACCAGCTGCAGCAGTGAACTGATCAAACTCATTAGTAAACCTTGTTTCCCCGTTAACTTTATTTAACACAGTTCCTCGCATAAGATGTTCAACTCTTGTCCACATCTGTTGCACTATTTGACATGCAACAACCAAGTTGTAGAAATCATTTGGTATGGAGATAAGAATCAGATTCATTGCCTCGATATCAACCTCATATTGTTTCAAAGCATCTCCCGTAAGATTATCTTTGGTTTCCAATAGTTCATGTTTGTTTTCTTTTGGTTGTTTGATTCATCAAGTGTGACAAAGCAACAACTTTGGGAGAAGCAATTTAGGGAGTAATACATGATTAAATAAACACAGTCTTTTATTATATTGTTATCACCAGTAGTTTAGATTATCATTTACTTTAATAGCTAAAACCAACCACCTCTCTAATTATATGTTTTACTTGCTTTCTATAAAATATAAAAATACAAAAATAATCTTCCCTCAACCCTTAGAATTCTGTTAGACCGTGATCAAGCCTTCCCAACCTATTCCTTAAGTGAACGATAACAAACCCCTGAGTCTTGCCTATACTACTATTACAATGATTAGGTGCTCTTCCTAGGGAGTTGTAAAACTTCTTGTAGAAGTCTAACGACGACCGCATTAAGTTTTTGCGCCGCCGCCTGGGGAATAGTTAGGTATTGATCATAGTTTAGCTTAGTTCTACTTGCTTGAATCCTTTCAAGTAAGAATTTAATTTCTACAGATTAGCTTTCTTGTAGTCTATCTCTTCTTTGTGTGTTTGTTAGTAATTCCCATTGACTATTCCATTCTTCATAATGGAGAACGTGAATCCATCACCTATCAACAATCGTCCTGTCCTACCATTTGCGCTGCGCGCACAGATTAACCAAGAGATCCATAAGCTGCATGTGATTTCGGCCTTCGTTGACTCTCGCCTAAAGAGTATTGAACAATTTCTTAACAACTTCGCCAATCAACCTAATGAGACCAATATGAATAACCTCGAGTCCGATGATGAAGCGGTAGATACACCTCTTGTCTCTCCCTTTCCTCACTCAGATAATGACTCGGATGATGAGGAAGTTCTTAATGAGTTAAGTGAGTATGAGAACGCATGAACACTACGCTAAGAAAGAGTAATCAATAGTTTTGACGGGGATGACCTTGCATTTGAATGTATGATAGGCTTTAGGAAGTTCACTGCCTATCTCGACCCTTTTCTACCAATGAATATTATCTCGCGTAAAGCCTATAATACAATAATGGTAGATGGACTAGAGGGGACGAGAAGGAACCTAGTCGCCATTGTTAGGGATGTCTACGTGTTTGTAGGTAGTTTTACCTATATCACGGATTTTGTTGTCTTAGAAGACATAGGAGAATTTATTATGAGCGACATGGCTGAAGTCTTGATGGGCAGACCCTTTAGAAAAATCACTAAGCTCAAATATGACATCACTAAAGGATTCGTCTCATTCACTAAGATCTTCGACACATACACATATAGGATGCCACGTACAATACATAATCTCAAGAACTTTAACTGGAGTAAGGTCCCACCACTGTTAGAACTTAGCCAACACAATTTGAGGAACGGACTTAGGCACCCTTATGAAAAGAATAAGTTTATGTACAAAAACTACTTAAACCTAGGTCCAGAATACCAAGTGAATGAAAGTATGAAGGAATGGCTCATTCATGGGCACGTGAGCATTCACGAAACAACGTAAGGACGTGTGACTTCGAGTCTAGCTACAAGACTCATTAATAAAGAAAAGCGCTTCTTGGGAGGCAACCCAATTTACTTTTCCCGTAAATTAGGAGTGTCATGTGTGTTTTAATTCTTCATAGTTTGTTTTATTATGTTTGAACTATCTTGTAATCATGCTTTGTTTGTCTTTAACCTCGTCTTAATTTCAATCAAAGGTATTTTACAAATAATAAGTGTAGGGGAATTTATCCGGCTTTTGAGCCAAATTCAAACATGTTAAATGAATTGTTAAGATTAATTCGCGTCAGTTTCGAGTCGTATGATTGAATTATTAAATCTCAGGTTTTATGCAGCCATTTGTACAGGAACTAACTTATGGAATCAAGTGCAAGAAATTTTTCATCAGAAACAAAAATTTCGTTTTCACAGACTGTGGAGACGTCGTTATGATTAACACGCGACGCCGTTACCATGACACCTGTGACGGGGTCACGAAAACCCTGACGGCGTCAAACGCCCAGGTCCAGAAAACTTAAAGTTTTTAATTATTTTTGAAAATAAAACTTGCATAACATTTAATATATGTTATAAACTTGCAAAACCTAATGAGTTTAACAATTCTCTCATCCTATCTTTACTGCTTTATAGAGTCAAACCTTGATTCATATTGTATATTTGTCTATCGCACATTTTATGCTTGGTGTAGTTGTATTTGTCTTTGATTGCAGGTTATATTTGATGAGAAGAAGCTTGGAAGTTCTTAGGAAGTTTTATTGGATGATTCTCGAAGGACGATTTAACCAATTATCACATGTTTCTTCTCTATTATTAAGCAAACCAGGGGAGTACTAGTTTCTTTTCCTTGTTTTCTTTTCCCTTTATTCGTTTTAACGGGTACTTCTATAGAACATTAGGGACAATGTTTAACTTAAGTGTAGGGGGAAATAAGCCTTAGAAACTATTCTTTTATTTGCCATTTGCTTTGTCCTTAAAATGATGGGTAATATATCAAAACATAGCATAAAAGGTGATTTTTACCCAAATTTAATTTTTTTTACGACACATACCGACGAAAACCAAGTATTAATAGCGTCTCATGGATAGGAATTTATATGACTAGCACAATAACCCTCAGAATTCCACCCCAAAAATGTGAGGTTCGCCTTTAGATCTTTAGGAATTCGGGTACCCATCATTGGTAACCCAAGATGATTTTATCTTTACCCGGTTCGAGTTAAGGTTGATCTGCAGGCGTGCATGTCTATTCTGTCATTACGACCATGTATGCATTGCCTTGTCACCTTTTCTGGAATGTCTGGTGTTAGTAAAATTCATATGAGTGTACCGGTAGTGTATTAAATTCTAGAACTTGTTATTGTGATGCATCCCGAGACCGCATAGTAAGTATTAGGATTTGCTTGATAAGAGGCATTAGGATTAACCCATGTTTTAAACCTGTAATTGTTATGATGGTCACACCGATCATATAACTATCCCACACCCTTGCCATGCACTCATCATTAGTGCAGGATACCCCTAGTACAACCCTCCGAGCCTATCCTTTTTCATGGTTCTCGTAATTTTCTGGTGGATTCCAAATTATTAATGAAGAGCATTATCGCCCTTAAACCAATCGTTACACCCAAATCGCCTTAGCCTACCTTGTATGTACTCATTTTTAGTACATTATTGTGTTTAACCTAAGTTAATTATTTGAGTACACGGTTGTTAAGTCCTTATCCTTGTAAATAC
>BQNB010032602.1:0-32500 GCA_026074375.1 Tanacetum coccineum | reverse complement strand
TATTATCAAGGAGTTGATACATTCCATTTTTCGTTATAAAATTGCTTGCATGGTCTTCTTTTAGAAGTGACAAACTATTTGGTTCCCATATTAACAAATTTTGTATGTGGTGGTCTTTTCTTTTTGTCAATTTGCTTCTCTATGCAAGAGATGTTATATGCTATTGTGGTATACTTATCTTTTATATGGTACATCTCTTTCAATTATGCAGTTGCAATAAGAACGAACTCTTCACACTATTATACTGTTATATTAGAAGAACAAGTAGACTAACAAGCAAAAGAATGGCAAATGTAGAAGAAATGGGCCAATTTAAGGCTGGATGGAGTAACAAGACCAAACTCACCTTACACCTCAGCGTCACGTCAGCTTTTTCTCGCCAACTTTACCACTCACCATGCAACCGTAATAACACTCACCTTTCAACTAAACTTACATTTCATTAAAATACTCAATTTATACAAAATATACCCCATTAAATACCCACACACACTCACAAACCAAATAAAATCAATTAAATAAAAAACATGGTGGCCCACTTGTAAGTAACTCACTGAGGCACCACCATCCACCCAAGTCACGCGTGACTTTCTAGCACCGGCCTAAGGATTGAATGGTGAGTGGTACATTTGTGTGGTGAGTTTGGTTCTATTCCGTCCAGCCTAAGGGGATGTTTGTTTCGACTTATATGTGAGCTTATAAGCTTATTTGATTTTAGCTTATATAACATAAGCTCTAATTTTTCGGCTTATTTTGAGACTTGTGAGCTTATATAAGTTTATTAAAATATGATAAACTTATATAAGTCCATAAGTCTCAATATAAGCCAGAAAATTGAGGCTTATGTTATATAAGCCAAAATCAAATAAACTCATAAGCCTACATATAAGCCGAAACAAACATCCTCAAAGAGTAGCTAAGTTATTTGATGTTGAGGTTGTCATGTTGAAACGATCATTTTTGAAAATGAAATATTGGATGCAGTTTGCTAGTGAGAAGGCTCCTGGACCGGATGGTTTTAATTTCAAATTCATCAAGAGATTTTGGGGAATATTAAAGAATGACATTATCGAGGCAGTTCAATGGTTTTGTCAATATGGGGGGATATCACCTTACGGTTTTACCACATTTGATCTTTATAACATGTGATTTTTACCACACGTGATTATAAATGTCTCATAAATAAACAGTTGTTATCGATAAGTTCAAATAAAATGTGTGATTATGGAAGTCTCATAAATAAACTTTTGGTCCAAAATGGTAACGGCCAAGGACTAAAAGTGAAAGTAAACAATGTATTTATGAGCCATCTACGCAAATAGTATTCACAAGACAATTTCCGTAAGGGAGTTGATTTGCACACTCCTTGAAATGATTTGCACACTCAAAAGTAGTGTGACTTGACATTTATACCCTTGCAATGATGACATGAGTAAAAGTGATTTAAGGGTATAAATGTCAAGTCACCTTATTTTTTTAGTGTGCAAATCATTTTAAAGAGTGTGCAAATCATATCCCTTTCACAACCCACGTGGATGTTTTCTGCAATTTACTCTATAATACTTCTACATGTTAGTGATTAACAAATAACATGGGATTGATAACATCATGTTGGTCATGAAAACAGTGAGCACACAACTTTGCGTTGTTTCCTCATTTGATCTACACCTAGAAGTTCAACAATATCAGCATCACATGGCTGAACCTGAGGCACTGATTCACATCAAAAGATAAATTTGTCACCGAACTGTTGAGTGGAAGCGAGTCCAATCCACCTGTGATTAGAATATGCAAAGGTTATAATAGCAAATTTACTAACCAACACACACCAAAAGACAAATTTGTCACCAATCTTTTCAAAGCTTCTATTTGCCACTAAACAAGATTGGAAGAGAAGATATACCATCAAAAGAGCATATTTGACACCCACCTTTTATAAATATAGTAATATCCTACTCAACAAAATATTGTTTATGCGTAAATGCAGGTATTTTCACATTTGAAATACATCTCTTGGAATATTATTTACTCATTTATTTAAAATGTGGAATTATGCCAATAAAATGGTAACTATAACACTTGAGATTTGTGTCGAAACAAAATTAAGAATAAATTATTTCAAGATTTGTGTTGAAGATAAAGTTAAGAACAAATTATAAGAAATCATCGATTTTTGGGTAAATTATGAAGTATTGCCCTTTAAACACACAGTTTTAACGCCACCTACTAATAAAACACATTTCCCTAAATCCACGAATTTTATTCAACACAACATTTTCTCGTTTGTTATTCTTAATATTTTTTTAACAGCAAAGGGATAATTCAATAAATGTTATTCGACATTTTTTCTTTATAGTACCAAAAACGAAATCATGCCAATGTTTAATGACAAAAACACACTTGATGGCAAATAAAGACCTTTGTGTATTAAATAGCAATTTTTTGTTTTATTTTTCAAAATAAAAGTTGCAAGAATGAGGACAAGAAGTTTATTACATAGCATCAGGTGCTTAAGACCTGCTTTTTTATAAGCATGCAGGTACATGTTCAACAGCTTTTAAAACAAGACCATGTACTAACAAAAGAGCACAAAGCATAACACATGCCGACATGACTAGATTTTGATGCTTTTACTGTGACTTAGAATCAAGCCCAAAACAATGCAGGCACAAGCTGGATTTATAATGACTGAAGAGGTATACTACCTTTGATAAGTATATCGGGTCAGACAATCAGCCCTCGAATAATGGAATTATGTGGTCATGTTTCCAAGCCACCAGGATAGTTTTCATGAAGTAAGAAGGCGGCCAAGCTGATCCCTAGACATGGTATTCGAGATGATGTCAGCAACAACAATATATTACAAGATCTTCCCAGGTGTGCATTTCCATGCCTGCAAATCTTGGGATCAGTACCCTAAAAACAGAGCAAAATAACTCTTGAAGACAAGAAAAAGGTTCTTAATGTACATACAGTAGCAGGCAAAAGTATATTAATTGAAATATATATAGCAAATTATAAGGCAAATTTAGGTATACATCGTTGTCTTAAATCATTAACTAATAATATGTTTGCATCAAAAGTGATCTCTCACATTTATTTGTGCATCTGATGTCTTATATTATTAACTAATAACTTTATGTTTGTTTTGTAGAGAACTGAAAGAAAGGAAACCAGTTTTTGATTCTCCCTGTCTCTATTCTCTGTGTCAGACAAAAAATGAGAAACGGAATTGATTCCATATCTCACAATTCCATTCATGTCGTAACCGTTGATATATTAACAAGCATAATGTAAAAAGTCTCATTCTTTTTTTTGGGTAAAGGGAAATTCCCCGGTAAAAGTCTCATTCTGTTCCGTTGAAATGTGGTTCCATAGAGAAATCTGGACCAACGAAATCTAAAAATTCCTAAACTGAATTCCCTTCATTAATCCAAGTAAATGGAGTCCATAACTTGAATGTATATAAAATAATTTATAAATTTGAACGTTTAGTCAAATATGAAAAAACAAGATTAACATTTAAGAGTAAACGTAAATCACATGCACTAGCTTCAACTCACTAACTTAAAATCTTTTCTAATCTGAATTTGAAAGTGCACGACCAGACACAGCTTAACTATGGAGACCAATTTTCTAACTATATCGCTCACAAAGACGCAACTTGTGCAGGTTACAAGCTAACTCCTATTTCTACATATAAGAGCCTGTCCATTTTCCTTTCCATGTAAAACAAAGAGCAAGGTGCTCATGTGTAATGAAACACAGCTCGTCTTCTGATATAGTCGTGCAGTTATTAAACACTTCTTAATAGCGCTGGGCTTATGTTCTTGATTTCGGTTTATGTATGATTTGCACATAAAGGAGAATCCATAGCAGATCTTTGGGACAGTATGTTTTAAATTTTTACAAAAATAAAAAATAAATAAAACCATAACTTGTTAAAATGAGCTAGGGATTCACATAGTGACAACTCATGTAGAGATAACTATCAAGAGAAAAAAGCTCACCATATGTAAGCCGGAAGATGGATCCTGATGAAGTTCATTGAACCAGCACACCGACGCCACCAAAAGGAACCAATGGAATTGTATCTGCGAATGTAAAAACCGTGAGGTCACACAAATTTAAGAAGGGTTCTAATTTACTAAAAAAGAGAGTATTACCTCAGTATACATTAACCAACAATGAAGTCTGAAGCCAAGGTCGCAAGAAGTCCAGAAAAGGATCCAACCCCGTGCGCGAAAGCAAGCAACTTGCAGCATCTAGAATCTCAGACGCAGCAGAATGGATTGCAAGGGTTAAAATAGTAAGAAGCCCAATCCGTCGTGATCTTGAAGCGTGGGGGACAGTAAATGGACCATGGTATTTCAACAGAAAAGAACTGTGGTGGTGATCATCAGGAGCCTGACGTCTTCCCCATTGACGAAAAAACCTTCTGCCCCGATATATGAAGGTGATCATTGGAGCAAGATCTTCAGGGTGATCAAGTTCCCAGATTACTTTCACGTCTTAGATGTGCATTTCCAGATATATGAAGATTCTTTGTAAAAATGCATCGACTACACAGGAGCAATACTATGAATAATTAATGGGAGTAGCTTCAGTGATGAGGATCCATTGCTTGAATCACAGTTATCAGATAGCACTGCAAGTTGATCCTCCAAAGTAGAATAAGCATCTGCAAATGCTTTTATACATTGATGTATCCTAAAGCAATTCCTCCCAACATTATTTGCAGGAAACAAAGGATCATCAATATAAATTGGATCTATACTATATCCCCTCTCCCGATTTATATACACCCCACTTCCCTGAACCGAGATTCGCATATGACGTGGATCAAACACATTCCCAAAAAAGTAAAAGAAATCCATAAGAAGAGCTCCAAAGTTCTGATTAATAGGCTTTCCATAATGGTGTTCATGCTGAAGAAAACGCGTGATCAACAAAATTAAACAATAGGAACTCAAGCCACCAGAATAAGATTGATCAAGGCTACGATCAGCCAGAAACTGTTTTAGCACTAAAGCAAGAGGTGTGGCTGCTGGAAATTGTTCTGTGAGCTTCTTAACAAGTTCAGTAGTTTGTAATCCGGTGTGTGATGGCGCTTTGAAGCTGATGTCAATTTGAATTGACTGCACATCTGTGTCATCATCCTGTGAAAAAATTTCTTGGTCAACAGGTTGTCTCACCAATGGTAAATTTGAAGAAGCGGGAACAATGAGGTCGGAAGGAACCTCCACAACAAGCCTGATGATTGGTATAGCGGTATTCTCAACAATTTTAAGAGAATCATTTTTTACCCATTCTTGATTAGCAAGATATCTAGCAGCATGTTGAAGACAAGTTTCTTTAATTCCATTCCGCCCCTCCAAGATTCCAGCTTCTTTTATGGGTTCTAAGTTCCGAACCGGAGGAAGAGAAACCACAAGATCCACGTCACTTGTTGGAAGGGATAAACCAGTGGCATTTGAACCAAAGATGTTTGTTCGAGAGCGAGGCCATAAGACTTGAAGAGACCGTGTAACACGTTTAACCGCCCAATTAATATATGGCTTTCTAGTCATGTTTACTACTGCGACTTGCTTACAGAACGAGTCAATTTCATCATTGAGGCGGCCATGCATCAGAGGAAGAGATGACGTCCGTTCAGAACTATCCAATAAGTCACGTGACTGAAGAGGAACTGCCAAATCAGGATGTTCTTGATCACGGGTTACCTGGGAGATAGCGACAAGCCGATCCTGCAGTAAGGCTCCAGATAAATTCTGGGTCAATTGACGAGCCGACAGACTTTTTTTCCTCCATGAAGGCCAAACGACTTCACTACCATCCACTCTCACACATGCTTCCTCAAAATTGGTTCCATCATGAAACCAACCTTTCACACCCCAATGGCGTGGGCTTGAGCTACCAGATCGAGCAGTTGGAAAACCCCTCTGTTTACGGGAATCAGCAACAGGAGAGGGTGGAGGTGGGCGAGGTGCACGTGGAACACAAAGAACAACTGGTGAGGGCGGTCTCTTAACTAGAGGTTCTTCCCGCCTGCTAGGAGGAACACATGGACTTTTATGTTCATAATTCCGCTTAAACTCCCTTGATCTGTTCCGTGAAATATTAGGAATTATAATAGGTCTTAAGATAGGATACGGGAATATATCTCCAGTTTTTGCTTCAATATCACCCGGGAAAGCGGCTAAAGAACCAGTAACCTTCTCCTCGGATAAATCCGTCATGGTTGATGATGAATGCAGCACTTTGCCAGTTACCTCACCAGGTATAACATAACCAAGTGGATCAAAAGGCGAGCAGAAAGATGTAGCAGATGGTGATGTCAAACCATTTGTACTATAGGAGGATGAGAAGGCAACCATGTCATCAACAGTCTGGTTCATATCGGCTTCCCGCCAAGCCCACGAACTATCATCCGAACTAAGAGAAGGAGGCCGGGAGAATGTGGCACTAGCCATTGGGTGATCAGAAGAATCCCAATACATCACACCACCACCAAAATACTGACTATAATCCATGCCTGAAACTGCCAAATCATCTTCATCTAAATATTGAGAGTTATTATGATCATCCACCACTTCTTTTGAACTGGTTATATGAGAAGGATCCACAAAATCACCAAAATTTTGCTTAAACGGCTGTCTCATTGACATATAGCCTGTGTTATAGCTACATGTCAATGAAGGAACCAACCCGTTAATACTATGAACCATTGGGGGCCAATCCAAGCTCATTGGCATACGTCGAGGACGAAAATGATTTTGCCAATTGTGACCGACGTCTAAATGCAATCTATCAGTAGTGGCAGGAAGGTGTGAGTTTACAAATGATAATTGAGGTGCTGCATTTGGCCACTCGTATGGAGGGTTTCTTGAAAAGCTTTCTGCTTCAACATCATGAACAATTACAGGCTTCTGTTCTTTACTTTCGGAAAGATTCTTCTCCTTGCTGGTAACTGAAGATTGTGTGTCCAGTTCCTTTACATGTTCACGGTCAATAAAGTCAACATTTTGACCATTACCATTTTCAAGAATAGATGTAATAGCATGTCCATTAGATTCATCAGTAAAGTCGGGATGAGCTTCTACTGGTTTGTCGTGAACAATTATGCCGTTGGGATTAATTTCAGTGTCTGGATTATTGGATAGCAGTTTGTGATCATTGGGAGCGAACTCACCATGAGAAATAGTTGATGAATAGGACTTCGCAGGGGCAGTTTGGGAAACAATATTTTTAACTTGCTTCTGATCATTAGGAGTAGACTCGCCATAAGAAATAGTTGATGAACCGAATTTCCCAGAGGCGGTCTGCGAAACTATACTTTTCGCTTGGTTGATCACGCCATCCTTCTTATGTTTCTTTCTCGCTCTCTTACTCTTCTTTGAGGTACTCCCGTTAACCACTCTGTCACCATGTTCCTGATAACAGTCAATGAGTTACAAACCATTCATCATCATAAACATACGATCCGTATTTCAGATACAAAGACAATCACAACCATTTCAACTGCTGTGGACGAGATGTCACTTTTAGGATCATTTTTCAGATTATCTAGTGTATCTCCCTCATCCTGAGATATCCCCTGAAAAGTTAAAAGTCGGCCAATTGAGATTAAAACATGAAACTAGTTCAAGGATATAGAAATGCCATAAAAAGAAGATCAAAACACACAATCAGTTCTTTTTATTTTTTTACCTTGGCTGGCTCATCTGGAATAGAATTACTCTTGGCAGATATTTGAGCAGGAATCATTTTCTTGACATCGCGGGTCTTCCCTTTCTTATTAGAAACAGATTTTTGTTTTGGTTTCTTCACTGAACTTGTTGAGCTTAAATCTTCAAGAAGCTCAAGTTTCGTGAAATCAAGTGAAACAACCATGAGCAACCCTCGCAATCTCCTAAATAAGCGATCAGAAATTGTACTTACAGACCCCAATGAGCTAAAGAACAGTGTTTCATCGTCAAACTGACCATGCTCAAATGCTAGTAAGGTTGTTGAAATCTCATAAACAACTAACAGGCGGTTAAATTTATGGGCTACTGAAGATAATTTCTTAGGTGGTGAAATAAATAGAGTTGGCCCTGATTCTATATCTTTTACTTTAAGGGTGTCTACAGTTTCTAAGTGCCAGCTAGGGTGGTTGTATCTCGAGGGTTGTTTTTCTCTCCCACTAGTAGCCTGCAACTCATCCTCCACGCCATAGCTTCTTCCATATAGAATGTCATGAGTCTGAAAATTTCAAGCATCATATCATTCTTCCTATCTGACATGCCACATGAACTATGCAAAGAGATACTACGACGAACATAAGCTACTTTCGATAGAAAAAACGAAAAGTTTATGTTATTAAAGGAGGACAACTTTTAGGCCCAATCAAACACATAAGCACAAAATAGCAAATGGATCCAAACGCTAAGATTATTATAATAGAAATACTTGCTTTTTTGGGTTCGATAAGAGAACATGGGGTGTCTCGAATGTGCTATATTGCTAATACAAATCAATCATCGTCCACCTCGTATGTCTTGCACTTGAATCTGTAGTACATTATATATACATCAATTACGCCTAAAAGAATGTCTTGAAGTGCATTATTGTGAAATGAAAAATAGAAGTTTAGAGCCAGTTAATTGAAGGTAGGGTAGGGATAGGCAGAAAGTTTTACGTTTATCTAAATACTCAATTTTCTTACAGCTAAACATTTCCTGATTATTCAAACCAAATTATTTCACCATAATTAATCAGACAATCGGAATCATAATCAGTTTAAACAAACACTAAAAGCTGATAATTGCAATTTTAAATTACAAAAATCAGTTTATCACCAATCCCAACAGCCAACATCCCATTAGAGTTCTCTTCAGTCTTCACCAAAGCAAAACTAAACAAGCACACAAGGCTCCTGAAACAGTAACCATCTTAATAATGTACCAGCTGGCTTAGTCCTAAGGTGTCCAAATGATCAAACTATTCTACAAAAAATAATGACAAACTCAACAATCATGATCAGGCGGTGAGCAAGCAGCCTAAAAACCTATCGGAATCCAAATGTTATCAGAATAGGGTAAGTTATAAACCCAGTTGATCACATTTGCACAATATATAATATACATGAATCCAAGTGCTGATTTAATTATACTAGAAATACTGTCCTGTTGCATTCATCAAGCAAGCCATGGGGAATTAGGATGTTTGGATGTGCCAATACATATCAATTTCTGCCCACCTTGTATATGTCTTGAATCTAGAGTACAACATATATACATCAGTCACACCTAAGGAGGTAACTAGATGTACACAATTAATAATATAACTGTGAATTGAAGATTCGGGATTTGATAAGTAGATAATCAGTTGCTTGATGCTAGGGAAAGCCATCAACTTTATGTTTATTTCAATACTCATTTTTCTTAAAGCTACTCATTACCTTTTAACCAAGGGGTTGTTTAAGCTTATGTTTTGGGCTTAGGCTTATATTTTATATATAACAAGTTCATAAGTCTATGCTTAGTTTTGGTTTAGCCTATTATAGTTATAAAAAAGAAAAATGACCAAAACGTACCAACATCTAAAACTGTAATTATTATATGAGGGTATCAAAGTCTTTTTATATAACACCCATTACATAAGCTCACCCCTCCTCAAATAAGCTACAAAATTTGGGCTTATCAAAACCCCCTCATACAAGCTCATAAGCTCAACCATATAAGCTTGAAATAATACTTGACTGAGCTTATTTTAGTTATATAAGCTAATAAGCTCATAAGCCCTCTAGATAAGCTTAAACAAAGTAACAAACACCCCTCAAATCTGACTATCTTGACCATAACCAATCAGAAAAACCAGAATCATAATCAGTTTATCGGAACACTCAATACTGATTATTGCAGCTTCAAATCACAATAATCAGATTTAACTGCCAACCCACACACCATTAGAGTTCTTTATCAACCACAAGAAGATATCACAAGTAAAAAGCAAGACACAGGGCTCCTGAATGCAGAGGAATTAAACAGGTAACTAGCGTAGCGATGTACTAGTTAGCTTAGTCCTAAGATGTCAAAATTACCAAACTTTTCTATAGCTTATATCAAGAAACTTAGCAATCAAGATCATGCCAGTGAGCAAACAGCCTTAATTGGCAACCAAAATTTGTAATAATCCCAAATGGACCAGCCAAAATTTTATTCACATAGCACAGCATTTAGCATCAAAAACATATTTTTACTTCCTTTACATCAGACCTCTGCATTAATAAAGTTATCAGATAAGCATGCACAACAGTTGATAAGATTAATGGAGTTAACAAAAAAGTACCAAAGACTTTGCAGCTTTTCCTAATGACATCGTATATCTTTATCCAAAATTCCAAATGCTCAATTTTCTTTATCTAAATAATCAATTCTCTTTTATCTAAATACTCGGTATATTTTATAACAGAGAGACCTGCTCATGGGTTGAGTAAAAAATCATAAGGTGTATGGATGTGCTAAATGGCTAATAAAGATCAATCATCACACACGAATAATTATTTGTCTTTATCTAATCAATCAGTTTTCTTTACCTCAACACTCAATTTTCTTTTATCTGAACGATCAGTTTCTTTTATCTATATAGTATATACTCCATCATCTTTTATCTAAAATCTCTACGCCCTTACACCCGTTACCCAATTATCCTATTTGATCCTAATTAATCAGAAAATCGGAATCACAGCTTACACAAACACTAAAAGCGGATAATTGCAACTTTAATCGCAACAATCTGTTTATCATTAATCCCAACACCCCATCAGTGTTTTTCTCACAAGAGCAAAATAAAACTAGCACAAGGCTCCTGAAGTGGTAAGCATCTTAATAATCAGTCCTAGGTTAAATGACTAAATTTATCTATATAAGTAAATCGACAAAGTAGACAATCATAGTCATGCAGTGAGAAACAGCTTAAAAAACTACGGGCAGCAAAAATTTATCATCAGTATTATTATTTAAACAAACGTGCAATAATAAATTTAAGAGAAAACTACCAACGATTTGGCAGCTTTTCCCAACACCGTCCTCAAAACATTTCTCTTCATCCCCTCATCCATCTTCGTCCACCAATCCACACACCCTTTCTTCCTCCAAAACACATTTTCTGCCACACCCGACGCCACCACACCCCTTTCCTTCACTTTCACACCTCTCTTCTTCCCAACGTTCACTTTCACCCACGCCACACGTAACGCCACCTCCAACCTATTCACCAAAAACGCTTCCAAACTATAATACCCCTTGGCTTTCAACCACTCCAATTCCACCCAATCCACCAAACTCTCGTCGCCTCTCAAAAATCCACCATTCGTTACCCCGTCCATCACCTCAATAAACCTATCCACATTCTCAACTAACTCATAACTAACCGTAACCGAATCCAAACAACCACTCTCGCCCTCTTTTGAATCAAATAACTTAACATTCTCCCTAATCAACCTCTCGTGTTCCGATTTTTCGCTAACTCTAACTAACAACCCGTGTGACTTACGAAAACAGAAACTCGGCACACTCGGATTGTCAGATGACGGGATATCAGGCAAAACGATGAAATGGCCGTAGCCGAATTGGTTCGATTTGGATTGTAATTGGATTAGTAACTGTGTGAAAGGTTTGTCAATGACGGTTAAGTGTGATTGGCGTTGATTGATTGTGAGTGATTTGAACCATTTTAAAATGTGATTTCTAGGGTTAGGGTTAGGGTTAGGGTTAGGGTTTGATGAATTGTAAAGAGAGATGTGTGAAGTGAGTGAATCGATTAGTTGTTGTTTTGATTCCATTTTTATGTAAAAAAATTGGTTTGATTTGAGGGTGATATTTGGGGTTTAATTTACTTTTGAATGTGTTATTTGGTGGTGGTGGGGGGGAGGAAGTTGGTTTGATTCAAGTTTGACGAAATTCAGAATTTTGGTTTCTGGATTTTACTAATTACTGCTTTGGTCTTGGTGGTTAATGATGAAATATTGAAATGACATCTTTGTTGTTTAAAGTCAAAAGTTTGGGGAATCTACATTGTCAAGTGTGGTTTAATGGAAATGATAGCTAAAGTCAATGTATTAAGATTACGTATTATTACTATTACTTTACTAAACATTACATTTCCTGGGGGACCCGACCCACCCAAAACCGGGTCGCATTAAATTTTTTTGACCCGACATTTAATGAAGGGTTTTTTTTTTTTTTTTTTTAAATAACAGTGACTTTTTTTTTTTTACCACTTTTTTTTTCTCAAAAACTTTTTAAAATAAAACTTTCCTTTTTTTTTTCTCGGAATACCCTCTTGCGCTGTTTGAGTCATCGGTCTGTTTTTTTATGAATAAAACTTTAAGTTTCCTCAAACCTCGCGCTCCGTTAATCGTCCCGTTCTTTTTTTTTCTCAAAAAATTTTTAAAATAAAATTTTCCTTTTTTTTTTCTCGGAATACCCTCTCGCACTGTTGGAGTCATCGGTCTGTTTTTTTATGAATATTTTTTTTTTAACAGTTAGTTTTTTTTTACCAGTTTTTTTTCCTTTTTTTTCTCAAAAAGTTTTTAAAATAAAACTTTCCTTTTTTTTCCTCGGAATACCCTCTCGCACTGTTTGAGTCATCGGTCTGTTTTTTTATGAATAAAACTTTAAGTTTCCTCAAACCTCGCGCTCCGCTAATCGTCCCGTTCTTTTTTTTCTCAAAAAATTTTTAAAATAAAATTTTCCTTTTTTTTTCTCGGAATACCCTCTCTCACTCTTTGAGTCATCGGTCTGTTTTTTTATGAATAAAACTTTAAGTTTCCTCAAACCTCGCGCTCCGCTAATCGTCCCGCAACGGCGCGCGGTCGCCAGTTTTTTTTCCTTTTTTTTTCAAAAAATTTCTAAAATAAAATTTTCCTTTTTTTTCCTCCTCGGAATATTCCTCTTTCATGCATTAAAATGGCCTTTTGCATAGTGTCATTAAAATGCACCGGGTTAACCGGGGTGCATTTAATACGCCGGGTCAACCCTACCCGGTCCGATCGGTTTTTTTTTTTTTTTTTTTAATTGTTTTGTTTTTTAAATACTCTCTCGCACTTTTTTAGTCATCGGTCTGTTTATTTATGAATAAACAATAAACTAACCACAAACGCTCTTCAGGTGCATTAACTTGCATTAAATGCACCGGGTTGACCCGACCCGGCCCGAACATTTACAATTTTTTTTTTTAAATTGTTTTTTTGCTTTTTTTTTCAAAATATGCACTCGCACTTTTTGAGTTATCGGTATTGTCGGGTCGACCCGACCCAGTCCGCCCCGACCCGTTCCTTTTTTTATTTACGAAATAGCCTCTCAAATATTTACGAAATACACCCTCGCACTATGTGTTAAATTACGAAAACTACCCTCATTTTAATTTTTTTTTATAAAATACCCCTTTCCCCACTAGCGGTCGACCCTTAGTTTTTTTTTTAGAATGCACCAAAACAGTGCTTTAAATCGGTCGTTACTTAACGACCGTTAATTTTTATTTTTTTTTACAAAAATATACCTTCTAACACGTCCAACCGAAAACACCGGCCGCCAAACATCCCGCAGCGGAGCGCGGGTGAGCCTAACTTGTAAAACCTTACAATACTCAGGACTCCGGTTCTAATAAATGTTTTAAACCAAGGCTGTCAAGATCGCGATCCCACCTGGGATCGTTTTTGTCTTTGCAAGATCGAGATCGTAAGATCGGATCGAGATCGTAAGATCCTACCAATTTATCATGTTCTATAAGCAACTGATAAACAAGTCAAATTATTTTTATTTCTACTCAACATCAAAGATAAATATATATTATATCCTCTTGAAAATGTCAAAGTTCAAATTTAAAATACCAAAGAAAAAAGTAAAACACAAAAAAGTCAAGTTTCAATTGTCACATTTACGATTTAGCGGAATAAAATTACATAACATGTGTAATAAACATCTCAAAACAAAGTACATCACTAGTATCACTACAATTAAGCTATCTAAATTAAAACTTAAAGGTTAATAGTTAAAACTATGAAAAGGTAAAAGAAGAAACAACAATTACCTGTATGAAACTTTTTGCTTCAGGTAACTAAAACATGAGAAGAAGAACCTTAATTTGTTTCATATAATTTCAATTTGGGAAAAGTAGATAATTAGGTTTATTTATTAAAAAATCTGGAAATGAAACGTCAATACTTGTTTTAAACCGTTTCGACCCGACCCCATACCCGACGTACAAAACCGGATGCATTTAATGTCAGCCCAATTACCCGATCCAACCTAAGCGCCCTTATTGGTTATCTGTGTGTGTACACGTATGGGGGTACGTGTGTGTTCATCATCTGTCACACACATACGAGTTTCTTCCTCACTCCCTCTCTCTAACAGGTATCACTCTTATTTCTTTTTTTTTACTTAGGGTTTTCGTCATAATGCCGTTGAGATTGTTGTTGTCCAAAGGAAATTTTGATAATATGTGTTTCATAAGATGCACAAGAGGTGTTTGTTAAAATGCTTAAATGAAACTTTGATCATCCACATGAAACAGCTTATTTGGTAGAGTTAAAGAAAACTATGAAAAAAAGGTTTTGATCAGAGATATAATCTTAGGGTTAAGATGAGCAATCTTAGAGTTATTATGAACCTTAAGCGGAAATTGAATAAGTTTAACCAAAATAATTTAGTGGTTGAACCAGTTAATTTTGATGTTAGCGGTTCATGAAGGTTAACTTTGATTATAACAATTGAACAAGGTTAATTGTGATTTTAGCGGTTTGAGCAAGGTTAACTGTGAATTTAGCAAAATCACGCAACCTTTTTATTAAGTTGCTGTCACATTTTATTACTTCTGTTAAGTACGTTAAGGTGCATAGTCGGTGGTTTTGTTGGGCAGATTAGTTAGTTTTCGTGGTTCGATATTTTAGAAAGGAACATTGGATTTAGGGTTTCTTTCGAGTTTAGACCGGCTCAATAAGGTGCTTCAGTTCGCTTTAATTTATATTTCTCTATGGTGAAACTATGATTCATATTTGAGTATTAAGTAAAATATGTCAACTAATGTCCACTAAAAGTGTAATGAAGCATTTTTTGTTTAATTTAGTTACAAACTTAAGTGTGAATTTAAGCTATTTATTGCAGCTACAGGTTGATGTTTTGGTCAAATATGGTTAGCAACTATCTTGAAAATTTGGTATTTCAACTACGTATGTAATTGTTTGTGAATCAAAGCATCAAACATGTATAATTTACGTCATTAGAACTTAGTTAAAGATTTGAGCGTACGATTGAAGTGTTTAAGATGGTGTTATAAGTAGTAGTTCACTTAGTCTTTAGAGAATTGGATATGATTTTAAAGTGGTTCAAACATTGTTGGTTACAAGCAGATACTATGTGCAAGATGAATGCAAAAAAATCTCTCTCTTAAGCATCTCAGCGACAGCGTTAAATGTCACTGGTAAAAACTTACAAATACCAGGATTTGCCGGGTTCTAGCACTTAATGCAACCCACCCGATCCATGCCCGGTCCAAGCACTTAATGTGACCCGCCTGCTCCACTTCACGCGCTTTTTTCACTGGTATTATTGTCTATTGTATTGTTTGTTGGATCCTTTTGGGGGGTTGCTATGCTCAACCAAAAGCACTTTTGGTGCTTCAAGCACCTTAAAGTGCTTATATGCTCAACGGATAAGCAATGTAAATGAGCTATTCCAAACATGTTTTAAAGATGATGTTGAATTTCTAATTATATGGGGGTAGATATACATGGCTAGGAGTTACAAACGTCTTTTGGGGTATGATGCACTAAAAAAGGGGGGGCACCTTTCCATGTGTATGAGTTATTAACACTTTTAAGAAAATGGTCTTTTACGATATATGCTCCACCGCTTTCATGGAATTAAAACGTGATATAGATGGTCGTTTTTATAAGTCAAGCCGGATCCTAAAAGTCAAAGATTGAAATCGTCATTCAAAAATTCGAAAATTCTCGGATGTTACATCGTGTGTATGAGTTATTAGCTGCACAAAACACTTTTAAAGACATGGACTTTGCGATATATGCTCCACGCGCTTTCATGGAATTTGTGAAAAACGCGTCTAAGCGTATCACATTTCTATATGAGTACATATTCTAATCTTAGTAGTTGTCATTTTCTTACTATCTCAGAAGAGTTACAAGTCGCCTAAATGCCCTTTGACTACGAAAGTTTGAAACTTTTTTATTTAATTGATGTGTCGATTTGAATTTTAAATATGTGCTCTGATGTTTGTAGGAGATATTGTATGACGAAAACTTTGGTTTATTTATTCAGGTACCCTGCTGTTAAAGAACCAATGGAAGTTGTTCACTGGCTCATATTTACGAGTAGGATGTACAACTGGTAATGGTGGCGACACTGTTTCGGAGATAAGTAGTTTAACATGAGCATGCATTTGCGTTTAAAAGAGGAAGATCTCCCCAACGTTGCATCCGAAGAGGAGAGTATGGTTCAGGTACGGGTATGCTACTCTGGTAAGAACTGAGTTATTTTATTTTTGTTTACATTTCAATGTTTACTTTCATGCATTTGTATTAACATAATGGTTGTGATTTATCCCACAACACCCATATCATAGACGCTCATCCATTGTTGATTGTTATTTTGTAAGGATATGAATGATCATGGTAGCAGACTTATGCATTTTTCTTTCTTTTCCCAGGCTATTTACTATGGATGAGTCTTTCTTGCTTGAGAATCGTTGAATGCTACAGAACCTGTTAACACTCAGGTATCATCGCAATTTTCTTTACAGCCTATTGTGAATAAATGTTCGATATGCACTTTCAAGTGATAATGTTACAACTGAAAGTTTTCTTTAAAGAACATTATTATTTGAAAACAGTAATTGGACCCTGTAACGGTAAAAAAATTGATTAAAAACGCCTCTTGACTCAAGCCAAGGAACTGGTAAACAGTTTGGTCCATGGGGCACCCGATGTCATGGATTGGATCGGATTGGATTTGGCTTGGGGCCAAGCGAGGGCTCAAGCCATGGTACCTGATACTCATGTATGTATTTGTCAAGAGTTATAAGTTTCACGCATTATCATATTTATGAACAAAGAGTACAGGTTTAGAATTATTGTCTGAATCTTCATTAACATATAATACGATTCATCTTTTTTATGTTCCGAGTCAATCCACCTATTGCAGCTGATACTGCAAATAATTGTCAGTTCTTTGAGTGCTTGAACATGGGCAGCTTTATGGAAATTGTTTTGAACCACTTTCATAACTTATCATTTAATTGTCACATTAATCGTATAGTCATTTAGCGTAATCGGATTCTTAGACAAATTTGTTTGGTGGAAGACACCAACTTTATGTTTATGAAATAGTTTAAGCTATTTTTAAGAAGATACATTGTAATGAGATTCAACTGTTAAACAATTTACCTTCAAACTGTTGTTACAAAAACAACATAAGCTACTGATATGAGCAAATCTAAAACAGGCCTGCAAACCATCTATTGCTACAAAAAATATTCAGCAAGGAGCTTACTCTACCTACACCTTTGTAAATGCCTTTAACATGGCAAAAAAACAAACTGTATGCGAACATCAATAAACTTGAAGCGTTGGTTCATATTCCTTAGAATATAGTGTTGTAATATAAGTTAATTGTGTGTGCAGGAGTTGAGGAATCAACGCATGCTGAAAAGGCCACCTACCGCCTTCCTGCTGTTTATGTAAGCATACATTTTATACAGAGTTATAGCGTCTTTAGTTTAACGTAACTAATCGGACTTCATTGTTGTGGTACAATGATGATTTTAGGAAGGAGTTCAAGGAAGCACAGTCTAATAACAAAATAACAACTTCGGTAAATTCATTTGCTAACTGCAGCTCGACCCACACCGTCGCATTTGCTAGCTGCAGCTCGACCCACACCGTCGCTATGGCCATAACTTGCACCGTTGGTTCAAAAACAAAAGCGGCCGACCTTTCATCTGATGGTGAGTTTCGACGTTTCTATTACGTAGCCCATGCATAAAATAGTGTCGGCTGATAATAAGATGATTGAATGTTTGGTTAATTATGATTATTTCAGAATTCAGCTGTTAAGAATAAGTCTCTGAAATAGGAGAAAAAAAGATGAAAAAAGTATATAGAAATTTTCTTTGGTTATCCAAAACACTATGACGATTGAAATAATCAACCTGTATGCAAGTTAAACTCATTAAGTTATTATGCTCCTACTTATATACTACGTAAATAATAGTTGCCAAATAGTAGAAACAAGGAAGTTTATCTGATAAAATATCCATGCTTTTTGTAAACAAAAAATTGTTGCTTTAATTCTTGAACCGCAGTTTCACATAGTCCTTTCATTAAAACTATCCGTAACGATTCTTAGTGTCCTTCATGCTCCCTTTTTTCATTTGCTTTTAGTGCAAATTCGTTTATTCATTCCTTCATTTTGTTGACATCGATACTGACTTCAAATAATCTTTCCTGAAGAGTCACTGAGTACACTTCCGAGTATAAATTTGCACAATATATTTCATAAAGTTCATCATCTGAAAGAGCATCACCGCTAGCGAGTCCAAGTTTAGCAATACAAAAGCTAAGTAAATTGATGTTCTCTGTTTTCAGTGTGTTATGTGTTGATATATTCTTCAATTGTTAGATGCCCATATCTAGAAAAAGTCGACTTCTAAAGAAAATTTAACAAATTGGCAAAACGACACTCACATGGGATTAGTTCAAATGTATTGTCTTTTACTGCTAATCCGTGTTGCCGACCTATAGCTGCCTGATGCTTACGACAATTTTGCAGACCACAATTATGAGCAAACCGAGCCCGCTACTTATGACAATGCCCAGCTTCTTGGTGTTTTGGCTACGGTTCATGGCAGTCATGGTGGCTATAATCAAATACTTCCTGGTATGCTTAAATTTTTAGTGTGTTCAATTCTTTTGTTGTGGTCTCTTTTGCTTAACCGTTTTATAATCATCTGCAGTTCAAGTTCCTGTCGCTATGCCTATTGCTGCCGAAACACAGCCCGTAGTTGTTCAAGTATGCGAGAGTACCTTTATACCTTCAAGGCTTCAACTAATGTACGTTTACTTCTTATTAGTTTTGATTGGCCTTATGATCCAAATATGGTTAAACAAATAGACAAATGAATGTGTTAGTTAAGAATAAATAAACTAAAACCTAAATCGTATCATATGATTTGCGGGTTTTTTCTTAACCCGGTTTTGGTGCGGGTTTTTTCTTAACCTGGAACCGACCCGGCTTTGGCGTGGGTATTTCAATTGTAAAATTTTAAACCCATTTTACCATAAAAAATGTAAGCAAATGCCAAAACTTTTAGGTCAATTACTTACGGAAAAACATCCTTCAATCGAGCATTTTTATGCTTTCTAAACTATTAACTACAGCAGCATGTTGTTAGAATCGGGCCTTCATATGCATAGTATATGTTAACACTACGCTGCAAGTTTTCATGTACGCCTCTCCAACATCACGTGTATATAGTAATCTCTTAAACTTTAAACCTTTTATGAGAAAAACTTCAACTAATTCATATGCATCTGATCCGCAAAAATTTTGTTTCTAATTTTCATCTTGGTAATTTACGTTCCGCTTTTGTTCCCGTGTGATGTCGCTAAGAAATGTCAATAACGGTTAGGGTATGCAACGATTTACAGGTACACACCAGGCGAGTTCCCATTGTCTTCCGATACCCAGTCTGCAAAATTCTACAGAATGGCTTCAAACATTCTTAGCAAGGCTAATTACAACCATTATGAAGTCAGTAGCTATAGCAAAGATGGATTCGAGTGCAAGCACAACTACACATACTGGAACAAGAATGCACTCTGTTTGTGAGTTATGCATTTTACTTCCTTCGATTCATTTTTTTACACCTGTCGTTTTTTATGTTTATGCATATTATGCAGGTGATGGTTCTGCTTCTGTTGCCGTTCCTGTGGATCATACGGGTATTTCTGAAGTGCGTACGATAGATACCCATACACCGATCACAATAACCGGCAATGACCGTCCCGCAGCGGAGCGACTATCAACACAGAGACCCACCCGATTATGTTGTTATTCAACATGGGTTGGTTACATACATTCATCACATCCATTCGAACATGCATAACAGTGTAACACAGGTAACCAAAACCGCCGCCTGCCAAACATCCCGCAGCGGAGCGCGGGTAGGCAAACTCGTTAATGAACATTTTCAAGATTGGGATCCTATTAAGGGTCGTTTTCATTTTTGCAAAATCGAGATTGTAACATCGAATCAGTATCTTAAGATTTTATTATAATGTCATTTTTAAAATTTTGTAATATTATACAAATTATTATATATCATAAACACAAAATTATATGAATGTTTCATACAAATGTTGTCTTAAATTATGATCAGTGTTGCAAAAATCAGGAGTGTAAATGCGCGATCTATTGCAAACCGTTGACATGAGCTTTTCAATCACACAATTACTCAGTATAGTCAAACACTATATCATTGTAGTCAATATCGCAGGTACTGTTATGACCGTGTTGCATGTGACACATTCATCATATAATCTCATCAACTCTTACGTTTTTTTTTAAGAACGGCAAATTATTACAAGCTACACCACCTACCTCACATTATATCGCAACCCAAATCAAGCTCATCAGTCAATTCGTCATAATTCCTTTATATAAGGTATATGGATTCCACCTAGACAGCTGCACATTGCGTCATAATTCCTTTATATAAGGTATATATGGATTCCACCTAGACAGCTGCACATTGCGTCTCCTTATAACTCGTAAGAATATTCACTATTTTAAAACAAAATTGTGGTAAGTTAGATGATAACACCAGCCACTCTCATATATGTATGTAAACACGAAAACACTTGTCATCAACTCATCATCACATGCTTTAACGATGATTATACAGCAAACTAACCACACTAATTTCAGCAGTTTATATTTAACTGATGTTTTCTTGAATCCGATGGGTGACAATACAACAACAGGTCTACTCCAACAACACTATGCATATGCTCTACAATACACTGCACATATATGCCTTAACCGTCAAACACAGGTTTTAGAATCGACTCTCAAACATATGGAACTATTTAACTCTTCTGTCTACCTAAAGAGCCTTTGCACTGATCTTTTAGGTATCTTGCCTTCCAGTTTTAACCTCCTGTATGCTTCTCGAATATGACATGGCCTGATTGGTCCAGTCTCACTTCTCTCTCTCATCACTACCTTGGCTGCAAAGTCACCATGATTCGATATTATGATCATAACATGCTTTTAAGAGACTGGTGTTATAGTGTGTAATTTTATAAGCTTGATTACCTGTTTCAACTAGTTCACCAACAAAAATCTTTGCGATCCCAGATACCACAATGGTCATGGGCATTGAGATTTTGTTGCTTCCAGTGATGCTGCCTATCATCTGTATTCATAGTACAATGTAACATAAGAATGTTAATTACTCCACATAAACGATATAGAATTCAGTTTTATGTTGTCTTAGCCTACTGTGAACACAAAAAGCTACAGGCGTAACCAGATGGTTCGATTGTTTAACATCTAGACGACTTAAGAAACACATTTTGGTTTATAGTTCGAGGAGGAGACATAAGGAAATGAACAAAACCATGTATCCTAGAATCTCAATGAGATGGGACCCACAAAAAGGAATACAAGAAACACGGTAACTTGTGTAATGAGTGTATTGCAGCATCTATTAGTTTCAGCTTTAGGTGGAAATATGGCCTTTTGTCTGTTCCTTTTGATATTCATAAATGATTAATAAGTTAAATCCGATTGCAAAAGCTACAAATAAATATTTACCTAAACGGCACCAAAGCAATTAATACGTATAATCCATTTTTAATAAAAGCATAAAACAACTTAAATGGTTGTAACGCAGAGTGTTTTGGGATATCTTTATAACATTTGGCCAACTTCCTTTTTAGCTAAATTTGTATAATTTGACCCGTTAGCGATATTTTATAGGCCAAATTAACCCATTTTTCGTAATTATAGGCTGAAACTGCACCCTTTAGGTTCAGCACAATGTGCATTCCTGTATGTGGACACACGAGACAGAGATAGAGACGTACCCTTTTCATGACAGATTTCTGAAATCCAGACCTTCGGAAAGATTCATATCTACTCATTTGTTCCTCGGTAAACTGGGATAGAATAGACCTGAAAAATAACAGTGACGTTATCTTAGCTTGTTCATCCAGCTACTTATTACCAGATAAGATACAAAATGCACAGAAATATACGATCATCTTCATAAAAAACTATAGAAAGCAAGCCAAATAATAACAATCATGTTCATATCATATCTATACCCAACAACAAAACTAGAGGTAGCAAAATGGGTGGGTCACGCAGTTGACTAACGCGTCAAACCTGTTAACTTTTAATGCGAGTAAAATGAGGTAAATTAGTGAATCACTTATGATTAAGAGACTATGAAATTAAAACAATAATCTACTCATTTCAAATGAAATGCTTTAGGAAGTCGTAAGCACTTATTAACACTTAGGGCCACTCTAGATCAAAATAAATTGTGCCATCTTCAGACATGTATAAAAATTACATTTCACCAGCTTTCTATACAGCTAAGTATTTTATTTAATATTTTTACAAATTGACCTGGATGGAGATGAAATATAACCCAATAAACACTATTTTCTTTAATTAAATTTAAAATGAACTCATTGCATGCCAACAATTCACATGACAACGAGTCGAGAAAAGATCATTAACATATCAAAACTTACTGCATCTTGGCCATCTTGGATGGATCACTAGACGAAGGGAGTTTCCCAAGTTCAACATCCATGTTCTCCTCCTCTTCCTCGTCATCGTCTTCCTTGTTCTTGACGTTTTTATCGGCTGCTGATGTTGAGGCCAGTGTGGTTGTTGCTTTTCCAGGGTTCAATGAATGATTACCATTGTTTGTATCAGCTCCCGAACTACTAACAGTGAGTTGTCCTGCTGGAATTTGAGTTTCGATTTCATCATGATCAACTGGAGTATGAGGTGGAGATTCCTCATGCTCCTCGTCGGCTACTTCAAAGGGATCCTTGGATTGCATCATGGTACTTTAGACAGTAACGAGCTTTTCTTGGGTTCTGTGGAGAAACAGATGTTAGAACTTGTTGGAAAAACACGATATTAGGTCACAAAATTCATTATGCAATTTATAAACAGTTAAAAAATAATAAGGACTCCTGTCGATCGCGACACGTGTTTAGCTTATGAATTTTTTGCACTTGATATAAACCAATGTGTCTGTGACTTAAACTTAACACTTATCATAACGCTGACATGAAGTATGAGACCAACTACAAATCTCACTCCAAACCTTTTCTAAATAGGAGTTTATGACTTCTAGAGTTTGTTTAAACTATCAGCGTTTTTTAATATTTTTTTAATATACTGCATTAGAGCTCATATCATAACTACAGCAGAAAACGGGTCCATTTGACATTCCAAAGTGTGTACTTTCTGTTAAAACCCGAATGAGTAATAAAACCATCATCCATCTCTCATTGTAAAAGCAACATCTAAAAAACTAAAAACTAAAAATCTACAAAAATACTTAAATCTGAATCCCTTATAGTCCTTTAGGAATCAAACAGCCCTAACGCAAACTATTGTTTACTCTGATCCGGTCGAGGTGGGTTTCACCAGCGCGTAGGTGGTCTAAGTTCCTATGACCGAGTCTTTCTAACCGGTGAAGGTGGATGTCCAACCGTCCACTTACGGCCATTCATGGCTCGGCTCCGATAACACAAATCCCGGCAAATTTCGCAAAAATCCAACAAAAGCACAATTTGAAGCCAAATTCACTCAACAAACCGAACTAACTAGGTTTCATCATATAAATCACATACCAGCCAGAAAACCAATAAAGACCTAATCTTTATGATTTAAATTTAAACTATTAGTTCCAGAATTACCCCTAAAGTTAGCACACAATAAATTTAGGGTTTTACTTAAGAAACTAGAATGATGCAAGTTCAATATATTCATACGAACTAAAGTGACAAATATTAGTGGGGAAATATGGGTTTTACCTGAATGTCGTTTTTATTGAAGAACATGAACACCAGCAGCTAAATTCTGTGCGTTTGGGAGTCTTGATTAAGGAGATGAATACTCTGTATTTGATTGGTTTTACGTTTTACAGAACTGGTCCCTTAACTATTCACATGCTTTTTCCTAACTTTTTAAAGTGTTTTTCTAGCTTATTAGACCATGTTTATTCACAACCTGTCAGAACTTAATTTTTCATAATATTATTTTTTTATTTTTCATTTATACGATTGATATATACAATCAATCCTAACTTTTTTATCATTTATTAACAACTCAACCTAAGTTAAAATATAATAATAAATGAAGAAGTTTGATTGGTGTCACATGTGCCAATTGATTCATAATTTAAAGTTTAGTGTCACATGTGGCAAGATTGGGTTTAGAATTTGGAGGTCACAAAACAAACTCATCGTGCACACTTTTTTTTGCATTTATGTATTTGTAATTTAATAATATTTCTTTTTTGTCCTTATCTCATCCAACCGATAGATACAATCATGGATAAACATAGCCTTAGTAGTTTGGATAGTTCGTTAAATAGCGACCTGCTTTCTCCATTTTTATTGACAGTTACACTTGATTCGAAAGGTACTTGATACAAGAAAAACGTAAACAACCATTAGTGTTATTTTGGGTAGAAGATGAAAAGGGAACCGCACTAGGGAAGTTAAGGATTCAATTTTGGGAAGAAAAGGTAAAAACAACTTTAATAAAATAGGTAAAAAAAAGTAACGCATTCACACATATTAAACACGAAAACTCTCACTTTCATGTATGTTGCACCAATCACATTGTGTTATTATATAATATATATATATATATTCTTTCCTGAGTAAACACTGAAAATTCTTTACAACTATAAATAACTCATGATGCTTACTCTACTAATTATATTATATAACATTTATCCAAGTGAAGATGGAGCCGACACTGTTGCGAAAAGCTGCCGAGCCAGGAGGTCGGCTTGAGGGAGTGGGACGGCTTGGAAGCACTATGGAGTCGCGGCTTGAGCCGACTCTGTTCATTGTTATTGAATGCATGTTGTACACATGTCCTTCATTATCAATTGTACAAGTTTTTATTTTCACCGTGCTTTGACTAATTCATATTTTTTTGACAATCTCTCTCTCTCTAAACACACACACACACACATATTTTCTTTCCTTCAGCTGCTTTAGATATGAACGAGTGGTGATCGTTTAGGGTTCTGGTGTTTCAACATTCTTTGACGGTGTTTCTTTATTATTGGATTTGGTAATGCATTGTCTTTTGTTGCCTCTTTTAGTTTATGGATTGTGATTGTGATTTTATATGGCTTGCTACAGGTTGTGTTGATTGTTCAGGGTTTCAATGTTTCGAGAATGCATGCCTTGGTTTCATTGCTATCAGATTCGTTAATACATGGAATTTGGGTTTCTTTTTTTAGTTCCTGTATTAGTGAATATGTATTTTTGTTTTTGTTTATTTAAGGTTTGTGATAAGTGTGACATGTAATCCTAACTTTTGATTTTATACGCGTTGTTGTAGGTTGTGGTTATCGTTTAGGGTTTTGATGTTTTGAGATTCCATGCCTAGGCTTCATTAGTATGAGGTTCGTTAATGCATTGCCTTTTTGGTTTCTTTTTTTAGTTGTTGGATTAGTGTATATGTGTTTGTTTAAGGTCTGTAATGGTTGTGATTTTATATGGATTGTTGTTGGATGTTTTTATTTAATTTTTGGACATGTGTGTGTGTTTGTTTAAGCTTATATTTGATGATTTTATGATTGCTCAAAGTTGTATTTTTTGGCATGTGATGATGTTTTAAGTTTTCTTTTTTTAGAGGTCGTGCGAAATGGTGGGATGGTTTGGTGTGATGCAGTTATCATAGTGTATTACAGATTTCTTTGTATGACATTTGTATGATCTGTGGTGATTGGTGCTGATTTGATAAATGTTTTTGTAAATCCAATTTATATAGTGCTTGTTTGGTTGTGATGATGTTTTATTTAGCTGTAATGGCGTTTGGAGTTGTCTTTTTTGAGGGGGTGAAGGGGGAGGGGGCTGGAAGAACATGTCGCATGATTAGCCTGATTTAAGTACTAGGTGTTGGTTTTGTAGGTAATATTACATGTAGTCTGTTTGGCATGCCAAATAGGACACGCCTTATAGCATCATATGAAATCAACAGTTGCTACGATAATTTATGCAAGAAGATGTAGTTTTGGGCATATGACGATCGTTTAGTGATAATATGAGTTGTGTATAATCGCAAGTGTTGTAAGGTATATATTATTTTCATGGGGCGGTATGGAAGAGTGTTCTCATATTTTTAGACAGCTTTGTGATAAGTCTGATATGTGCTTATATGTGGTGATTTTATATGGGTTGCTACATGTTATGTTTTATCTGATTTTTAAATATGCGGGTGTGCGTTTTTTAAGCTTTATGACATCTCTGATATGTACTCACATGCGTATATTTTATCCGAAATCACGGTGTCAGGTTAGTATTGATGTCGATATCGTGGAAATTATATGTATGGCGCAAACAACGGTTACCGATGCACAGATTAATGGCATCAAAGGTATAGATGTTGCTTTTAACAGAAACACTTTACACTGTCAGGCATTATTGTATGGCAATACAAATCTTACATATACCTTATACGGTGTTTTAGTAAAGCTAATTTATATAATGGTTGTTTCAGTGTTCAGGTTTAAAGGCTTTTTGAATACCTGCTATAGCCATGGTTTGGCCCAATGGTGATATCTGATTATACCATAAATGTCACTTGGGTCATTGTTTAATACACGAACTTTATGTTTAGAGTAATCCAGGAATGTTGTCAGTACGTCGTCTTATTGAGTGGAACGAAGGAAGAAATTGTGTAAAAAAAGTTCTAGATTGCATCAATGGGCCACCTCTACAGCCGTCGAATCAAACATGTGAACATGTAACAACAGGAGTTTTGGAGTTAGTTGAAGGATGAGTGGCGGTTGAACAATGAGGCGATAAAAAGGGTGTGCGAAATACGTGGTCAGTTATTTCTATGTGAACGGGTCACACTCTACGCATTGTCTCAGATAGAAAATGAGGTTTTTGAGTTGACGTAGTCGGTACTGTTTATGATGTTTTTTTTTTTATGCTTTCATGGAATATGTCTATTCCCCTTTTTGTATAATTTGATTGAGCGTTATGGGTAGTGTGTACAACTACCGAAGAAGTTTGGACTAAACAGCCAAACCATTTTATCTTATTCGAGTTCTGGTATAGAGTTTGGGCCTGCTTTTTTACAATTTCACCTTAATGTCATCAGCAATACGTTAGACCTTTCATCATTACTTAGGTGATACGAAAATTCCAGATTAGTTGTATAGCGCTTCCTTTAATACACTAATGTTGATGCATTGTGGTTTGCAATTTCTTGATAGGGTCCCTCTTGCTTGGGAACATGCTGATCGAGACATGTTGGATGGGAGTTACACGGGAGGATGTTTTGTTGACGCTATGATAATGAACTTGCAAAATATAAGTTAAATGAGTAAGCAAAGTGAGACTAGGTTTATCCCAATAGGAATATATTGCCTTAGATTAGGAGAAGGCTAAGGTAATTGAATAAATCTAAAACAACTATGAAGAAACGTTGATTGTGAATAGCAAAGACTATGTGTGAAATCTAGTTAATGATACTAAGAAGAATTCAATGAAACATGGTAACTTAATACTATCAATAATAAACAGTTTACCAACGGTTCAGTCCTCAAAATAATACAACACTCCTTAAGTAGTGATAGGGTTTACAAAACCATTGAAGGCTAATCGACTTATTAAACGATGATGAGAGATGTATGAGAGATTGAATATTGATATTAAATTAATTGATCTATAAAATATATATATTATATAGTAATGTATATACTATATACAATAATATTTAATATATATATATTATTATTATATATATATATAGTATCGTATAGTATATATAACAATTTAGCTAACAATTGCTTAATACATATATAGTATATAACTAAAATAATCAAGTAATAGTAAGAGTAAGTATTCCGTAAGGTTTTTAAGAAAATTACTTTTGACCAAAGTAAAATCCAAAACCTTCCCGGGTCGTGGTCCCAACGAGGCGTGAATTAAGAATCGTGATTAAGTTTGTGATCGCGTGATTTGAATGATCAAATCTTGATTTGGATTCTATTTCTACAAATAACATGCAAAAACAAATAAAGGCAAGCTAAAAACGAAAGCAATTAAAGATTGAAACACGAAAACGATAACGGGAATCTAAACCCGAGCCTTAAAAACCTAAATTATCAAATTTTAACCCTAAAAATGCAAATTTAATTTTTAAAGGTCCTAAATGATTAAAAATAATTTAAAAAAAAGAATTATATTTTTCTGACTTTTATTTAATTTATTACGAATTAAAAACAGTTTTAATCTAAAAATATTATAAAAAATATTAAACTAATTTGGAAAAATCTGAAAAATTCACAAAAAGTACTTTTAACTATTCTAATCCTAAGAAAAATAAAATGGGTCCAACAACTTATCTTAATAAGCTGGAAATAAGCTAAAAAGGTCTGAAAGCTTAAAATGGAAAAACACCCTTAAATACCAAGTGGCCCAAGGGTCTAACAGAAAAGACCCAAGGGCGCAGATGGTAGAGGTGTGTGGTGTTAAAATGTTGGGATGTTAAGGTTGAGGTCCCGGGTTCGAGCCTGGGACTTCCCTATACTCCCAACATTTTTGTTTTTGGATTTTTCTTTTTGAAAAAGTTGAAATAAGCTAAACTAATCACTTTTAATAAATGGACTTTTATTTTAAACTTACTAATAAGCTGGGAAAAAGCTAAATAAAGGTGTCAGTTTTGCTTATTTTGACTAAAGGAATATAGCTAAACTGTTAAGCTTTTTGGGGACTCAATAAGCATTTGTAAAACTGATAAGCATAAAATAGACTTGGACATACACCTAATAAGCACCGACAACTAAAAATGAGCTACGATAATAAGCTAAAAAGTACTGAAAATGACAGCTTGCTTATTGAAAACTAAATGAGATTATGCTAAATTGTTTTAAACTTTTAGGCCTAAATAAGCAATAAGAAACCTAATAAGCTAAAAATAGATCCTGGCCTAGACCTAAGAAGCACTAATAAATAAAAATAAGCAAATCAATTAAGCTGGAAAATCATTAAAAGCACAAAGTCAACAGCCCTTAAAGATGACTTTTAAAGGACAAGACCACAACCTTTAAGCTAAATTTAAGACCTAATAAGCACTAGGCAAAAGTTAAAAACTAAAAACAGATTAAGACTTATTCTTAAACTACACTAATAAGCTGGAAATAAGCTAATAAGTCTAGGAATAAGCTAGAAAAAGCAAACTGAAAAGGCAGCCTACACTACTATATTTTTTGATCTTTCAAGCTGAATTGGCAAATTTGCAGCCACATTTAGGACTCAAAGTTACTTTTGACAACTTATACACTAGAAACAGATTTAGATCAGCTTTCAATAAGCTGAATGCAATAAAGATTAATCTAAAAACAGCTAGATTCTGACCTCTAATGAACTGCAAAAGCTGACTTTTAAAACCAATCCCACTACTGCCAACACTTAACTGTTTTTGGCCCTAATTACTAAAAAGGCTAAACTAAAATCTATTGACTCTTAACAGATCTAAAATGATGCATAAGAAACAAATTTAGAGCACAAAAAACTACAACTCAAGAGGCTTTTTAAGCAATGCATCAAATAAGCAGAATGACACACTTATAGACTAACAGATTTGGAATTTGCTAGAAAAAACTACCAATCATATCTAAACTAATCCAAAGCTTAAGAGAACTTGTTTTTAAACTTATTTAGAGCTTATGAAATCTGACTTGAAAGCTAAAAACAGCCTGAACATCATTTAACTATGTTAAATCTGCTTATCCCAAACACCCCTTTAAAAATTCTAAAAACCATATATAGGCTAAAACAGATTTGAATAAGCTACAATTCTTGAAAACAGATGATTAACTAATCATATTAGGGACAGATAAGCTAAAACTTTAGAAAATTCAGCACTAAATAGCAAGCTAAACTTATAAGCAGATTTGACTTCTTAATAAGCAGTTTTAACTAAAACTAATAGTTTTATATCAAATCTATACTAACCTATATTTAAGCTATAAACTATACTAAATAAACATAAACACGCAACATTAAGCAGAAATAAGCACTAAATAAGCAGAGTTATAAGCTAAAACATAAAATTAAGCTAAAAATGAAATAATGCACACACCTTTGTCCTTTGCTTAAACAAGGACTGAAATGCTCAATGAGCTTATCTACAAAGCTAGTAAAACTTCTCACAAGCTAGTAAAACCCATAAGCCTATCCATTTTTGGCTTATCTTCCACAAGAGCTTTTGAGTGATTTTGAGTGAAAATAGCTTAAACACTATAAGTTATGAAAAAACTTATAGTGCTTAAGTAAAACAGCTTAAATAACAAAGAAAATAGCTTATATGAGCTTAACAAACATTTTTAAAACATAAATTTCATTAACTTAGAAACAGAATTTAAACATAAAACTTAGAATTTCATTAAACTTAAAATCTGAGTACAAGGCTTTAAAATAAAAGTCTATACAGCTGAAAAATAAATTACATAAGCTGGGGGGGGGAGGGGGGGGGGGGGGAGTGGGGCGGGGGGGGGATGAAAATACAAGGAAAAGTAGATTAATTAAAAACTAGATGCCCTAATGAAAGAAACTAGTCTCTATTTATAGCCGAATAGAGAAGGTTCTAGGTCTTAAGCTTGTGTTTCTTCTGTGAGAGGAATGGGAGAGTGTTCTCTAAGCCTTCAATCTCAGCTATTGAGTCTATTTTGTGCTTCTTTAAGCTTCATCATAGCCCTTGATTCATCTCCATGTCCCATCAACCAATAACATTACATGGGATTGCAATGGCGGACTTGTCTTCTTGCTGGGGGTAGGGTTTGAGTAGGGTTGAGTGGGTTTTTGTCGTGGTGCAGGGTAGATTGAAAGAGACAGATGAATAGTGATTTGGTGGTATTTGGTTTTATATGAGTGAGTGTGTTTATTAAAGGATAACGGGTGTTAGGGGGAAAGTTAGGTGTATGGACTAACGGTGTAATGTGTTAGGGACTAGTGGTGTAAAGTTAGGGACTAGTAGGGAAAAGGTGCAAGGACTAACGGGAAAACAGTTTTGGGACTAACTGTGTTAGTCCCTAAGGACTGACAATGTAAACCCTTAAGGACTAATGGTGTAATAGATTAGGTTAAGTGTTAGCTAATGGGATTTTGATCTTGGGACGGTTTATAATGATTGGACTTTGGGCTTTTTAAACTATAAGGCTTATAGATAAAGCTTTATGGGCTGACCCAGCCCATTAACTTGGGTACGGGTTGGCCCATTTAAGATGCACACGTCTTTGGCTTCGACATTTCACGCTCTTTCCATTCTCGTGCTCGGTTTTGTCATTTTGGCTTTGTTTTTGTCCTTTAGTAAATATACGTTACCTGCACAACACAAATAGCAAAACACACATATATTTGGCATTTTATGTCCGTTTTTGGTCATTTAGGCTCGTTTTCATAGGTAAAAGGTATGTGTAATTAAGCACATACCAAAATCCCCCATACTAAGATATTGCCGTGTCTTCACACAATGCTATATGTAAACACTTTAGAAAACCAAAAATCTCAATCCCCCTCGACTAATTACCTCGAAAAGTAGCTAAGTGTTCATAAAAGGGAATTAAAGAATCATTAGTTTTGAAAAGCCCCGTTTTGACCATTTTACAAATCTAAACTAATTACCACACATATTTTATATATTTTTTTCTTTTTCTTTTTCTAACTAGAATGTCTGGACTTTCGTTATTTTCATAACCTTTAGGGTCATAGAATAAGAAGTACTTCAATCCTAAAATGCCCAAAAGGATAAATTCATCGTCCTTGATTTTTCACTTGTCTCAAACCAAGCTTAAAAACGAAATCACTGTTAAATATAAGTTAAGATGCTAACACTACTCATATTTGTAACTTGTAAACTTTTCACTCCCGACAATTATTATATATTAGGTGAATGTGCTTATTTCGAATTTCAACCATGGATCAACCTTTTTAAGAAAATTGCAATATTTCTATGCTTCACGTTCTATCCAAGAATTATGATTTTGAAGGTGAGATCATTCCATGTAGCGACTTTCTTCTCGGCACATCCCAGCCGAGACCGGCTTAGGTGACCAGGCTTTTGACACCCCACAGAGAACAGTATCGAAACTCACGGACCTTCGGTTTCAAAAACTCTTAGGCTTCCCGTTAAATAAACAATTTATT